>OY720441.1:19920468-20111803 GCA_963082915.1 Dolichopus griseipennis | reverse complement strand
ACGAGAAAAAAAAACAAATTTCTTTTTTAATTAAATAAATTTTAATCGTAGAATTACGGTAATATTTAAAAGAGGCCTTCATTTTATGATATGTAACCTTTTCAAAAGTTTGTTTCCTCCTTTTTAGCTAATCTGTGATTACATGTATATATTGGAGTTTCTATTCGTGTTAATCCGACTCATTATATTCATTTATTGGATTTTGCTTAAGGAACTGTCACAATACTATGTGACGTTCTGAATATTTTTGTTCTATTGCTTTCATTTCTGTTTTATTCCGGAAGGTGGAAAGCTCATGTTGGTTTTTCAGATTAGAAAAGCAAAGAAACTTTCTGGTTTCAAAATTAGTGATGAAGTGTAATAAATAAAAACATATATTAAAGTGAAATGTTGTTTTTTTTTTTATTTATTACACTTCACCACTGATTCACGCTGATTAAATTATAATATACTCGTACATACTAATAATATGTATTATATTATAAAATTTTATTTGAATGTATGTATGAATTTTAATTATTTGAATGTCTTTTATTATAGAAATTTATCTGATATAAAAGTATAATTATAGAAAATAGTAGACTTTATGTAGAGTAGCACATTTTACGTAATAATTATTATTATTATTTGATATCTTATCTAGATTATTTCTATTTTATTATATAGATATATCTAATTAAAAATTTTTTCATTTAAAAACACAAAACCTGAGATTGTATTTTAATAAAATTTATAATATAATGAATTAATTTAAAATTTAATAAAAGTTTTATTAAAATTTCATTTTACTTTTATAAAATAAAGCTGATAAAGGTTTTTTTTTTTATTGAAATTCTTTAAATATTATATAATAGGAAAAACAATTTAATATATAAATTAAAATAAATTAAATTTCTTAGAAAATTTTATTGATTGAAATGGATTTTATTTATTCTTTTATAACTTTTAAAAGTTTTTTTATTTAATATTCCTAGAAAATAAATATAATTTATTATAAATGGGAATGGCTATTATATCTCATTTTTAAATTAAATCTTATAATTTGTAATTTAAAGGATATTTGAGATGGGAAATTATAATTTTAATAATTTCCATGATTAAAAGCTTCTTCTAAATGACACTTTACAACATCTCGGACTTATACTATAGAATCCAATATGTTGGTCTTTCGATTCGTTAAACCAGAGTTAAAATAACAGTTAATATTGAATGAGTTACTTGAATTGATTGCTCTGTAATCATATTTAAATGACATGTAACTTGAAAAAAACATTAACAAAAAATATCTTTGGTTGCAAGTAAATCAAACTCCTCATTCCTTCTTCCAATCCATTTATAATCCATTTGCAATTTATTTTAATTGATTAGACCCTATTTTTATATTATCAAAAGTCAAATTATCCAATAACCAACAATAGTGTGTTTTAAAAGAAATAATTAATTTAATAAATGTATACAATATATCCTTTTTATTTAGAAAAAATCCTTTGTAACGATCAATTTTATGGTCAACCAAATATCTAATTTTATATTTTCTTTTAATTTATATTCTTAAAAATATCTTTAAATATACATTTTATTTAAAATAATTTAATTTATTTAAATTAATTTTAAAATTGTATTAAATTGAAAGAAATATAATAGTAGGTTATATTCTAAATATAGATTAAAAAATTATAAAAATTTAATTCTATATTATAATTTCAATATATATTATGCTACCCATACACAGTGGACTTGATTGACAACTTGGTAGGCGGACTTGAGAAATTGCATCGTGTAGGGGCAAGAAAGGTTGGATGAAAATTAAAAAAATTTTTGATATTTGTGATTTTTGTATGAGTAAGTTGAACAACTTTGAATGTCATTTAAATTTTTTTTATTTAGTATTTTCCATATTTTGACAACAAAATTAGGTTGAGATATTTTGATTTGAAAAAATAATAAAATTATATGATGTATAAAATAACTAAAACTTAAGTAAATAATTTGAAATAATTATAAAATTAAGTGAGAAAAATATTTTCACATATATATAATATTCTATTCACACTGCAGCTCTATAACATGTTATTAGCATTTACTTGTTATATAGTTGTTAAAATGTCCAATAACTAGAAATATTGTAGGAAAAAAAGCTGCCAAATATAATATGATAATAACTAATTATTCAGTCATGTTATGTTATTTTTCAAGGTTGTGTACTTAAATTTTATGATATAACCAATTTTTGTTCGACTTATTAAAGTTTTTTAAAGAATCTTTATATCCCTTGAAGGACTTGTTATTGCCTTGAATGATTTTTGTATCATTTTCATTAAAACATAATTAATATACTTGTTTTTTCTTTCTTTTTACAATCCATTATGATTTGTAAATAAATCTTTTTTTATAAACATACAGAAACGTGAAGCAAAACAATTTTATTAAAGCTTCAAATTTTAGTGGCTAGTTAAAACATGTTCGATCGCTATAACATGTTATAGATCCGTAGTGTGAATTTTTTTTTTATTCCTTTTCCCTTTAAGGAGTATAGGGCATTCACCAAGTTTTTATTTTAAACTAGGCTTCAGTTTCTTTAATCATAATATTCACAAAGCCGTTGATTACTCGGCTGTAGCTATTGTATAAGGCCATCTATAATCTTACACAATAATTATTTATCTATTTTTATTAAATCTTATTTTATATTACGATATAAACTATTACGATATAATTAAACAATTTTACAATATTTTTTTATTGGATATGATCTGACCGGGGTTTGAACCCGAGACCTTCCACATGAAAGGCGGCGTCTTTACCACTACACCATTGGTCAGATGTGTGAATAGGGTATAAAAAAATATTTTTAATCATAATATTAGAAAAAACAAAATTAAATAGGCAGAACTATATAACATAAATTAGTTAAATAAAAGCTGTTAAAAATTCAAATTGTCAAATACTTTTGACATTTAACAAATTTTTGAAAACAAAAAAAAAGGAATTTATATTAAAAGAAATTTAATGATATGATGGATAAGTGTATGTTAAGGTTCGAAAACATATACGCTTACTAAATTGACAGCTGAATTAGCCGTGTATGGGCAGCATAATGTTGATAATGTTATTACACTAAAATTAATACTTAAATCTGCTGTATATTATATATTATAAGTTATATACATGTAAATACATATATATGTATATATATTTGATCTATATAAAAATCAAATTAAAAAAAAAACTGAGTTAAAATATATACTATATAATAATATAATTATATTGATAAAATCTTATAAATGTCTTTTTAAAATTAAAATGTGAGAGAATTAAAAATTTAAAAAAAAAAAATAAAAAAACAAGAACATAAAAATAAAATTAACCACAAAATCCTTCTAAAGAATATAAATTTTTTTTAGAATATTAAATAATTTTTTAATTCTTTAAATACAAATAACAAAATCCAAGTTTTTATTTTCTGCCTTTTTAATTTCATTTTGATCTTGACCACGAATTGAGGGTTTTCCATTTTGTTTTTTTTTTTTTTAATTTTAAATTTCTTTGTATAATAAAAAAATTGGTTTTAAATTTTATTTTAAGAATAAAAAAAAAACATATATTATTAAAAATTAAATTTATTTCAAATTCTTAAAATATAAAATATATTTCAAATATAAATTATTGCCTTTAACTGACTTTAATATTAAATTTTCTGAAAAAAATTTAAATTAATTAAAAATTAAATTTTTCTCATCCTTCTCTGGTAATTGTTGTTGTTGTTTTTATTGTTTTAAGAATTATAGTGAATTTATTATCCTTCAAAAATTTATGTTCCTTTCAATTTAATTACATTTTAGTATGGAATCAACGAATAGGATAATAAAACTTCATTATAAAAAAAAAAAAAAAAACAAAATATGAGAAGGAGATAAAAACATATACAACTTTAATTTTTTTTTTTTTAAATTTTTATGGTATGGAACCCTTTTTTTTGTTTGTTTGTGTGTTTTTTTATCTACTTTCACCATGAATAAACATTTAAAACATAATCTAAGTCCAGCGAAAAAATAAAAAAAAACAAAAAGAAAAAAAAAAATAAGCAAAAAAAAAACCAATAAAACTAAACAAAAACAAAACAACAAATTTATAACAACAGCAATCAGAAAATAAATCACAAACAAGATATAAATCCTTTCTTTCAGGATATCCTTGTTTTTTGTTTTTGGTTTTTGTTTTTGTGCCTGGATACAACAGAATTTATTGGTTGGGAATTTTACAAATATATATATATAAATAATATTTATAATATATATATATAAAAATAAACCATTTTTTAAACGATAGTATATAAAAAAAAATTTAAATCAGTTGTATCAGAGATACGGATTTTTTAATGTCCTGCAATTATATTCGTATTATAGAAAATAAAAAACAATAAAAAATATAAGAAAAATAATAATAAAAATGATAAAAAAAATTTAAAAAAAAAAAGGATAAAATAAGGAAATGTTACCGTTACTCAAATAGCAATAAATTTAAATGGTTTCTTTTTTAATTGAAATTAATATTAAATTAAAAGCTAATATAATAGTATGTATATGTATATAAAAATGCTACGATGGATTGATAAGAGATGATCATTTTGCATAGATATGATCATAAATTCCGAAGTTAATGTTATTATTATTAAAATACGTACTTGAGATATGAGTCCTAACTATAACAGTCATATGATGTCATATGAATTTTCGATAAAATATTCGATATGATTTCATATGATATACAAGTTCATAATCCTTATTATAATAGTCATAATCAATCATACGCATAAAATGTCAAACATAAACGATTTTTGAAATTTATAAATTCTTAGTTACTTTTAATTTATTTTTCCCTCCATACTGGCGAACTAAGCCCTTTAAAACAAGACGTATTATTTGAGTTCTAACAGGACCACATTTTGCTGAAAATTCATTAAAGTAAAGAAAATGGCAACAACACTGGTTGGGGCAACAACACTGTTTGAAAATTCAACAACATTTTGTTCAAAAATCATTACAGTACGTATGATATCATATGATAAATACGCTTCATTTTTTTCGTTTCGTATTTCTATGACTCGAGCAATTATTTCTAAATGATAACGAATGATGTTTATTACTATTATAGTTAGTTATATAAAATGACATACAAAGGTACTAAATCATATGATATCACGTGACATATGATTGTTATAATTAGGGGTTGTTAAACAGTTTATTTTGAATTTTGATATATTTTAATGGAAAGTAGATAAAATGTAGACAAAATGTAGATACTCTGACAAGTTATCGATTATGAGTTAAATACGAGTAGGTATATTTAAAATTGATTTTAATAGATTACTGAATAATCAATTTTAGAATCGATATTCTCCCATTTATTTGAACTCAATTTTAACTGAAATCTTTGTCTAATTGATGATAAGTAATTAAATCTTTAAGATTACAATGCGCTTAACTAAATTAGGAATCAGTTTTATAATTTAGAAGTCCCTGTTTCGAATTTAATAGTATAGGATAGTAGATTTCAGCTAATTATTATTATAATTATCATGTTCAGTCTCTAATGGTATTCTATCCTTAAATAATATAATCTTTTACTGAAATTTAATTTTTAAATAAATTTCTTCATATTAAATTTAAATTATAAGATTTAAAATAACTATTTCAAAATATCAATATGCTAATTATAATAGTTAATAGTCTTTTAAAACAGAGACATTTTTATTGAATCTTTGGACAAATGATGGTAAATTTTTTTAAATTTTTAAAAAACCTTGTATGGGCAGCTTAGTACTACCTTATCAATGAAGAGCTTCAATTCGAAGTTGTAGTGCACAATTGAGCTTCACAAAATAACATTATAGAAATTGAATAGAACATACGGATTAAAAAAAAACCTATTGATATTTAATTATTAGCCAATGTTTTTCCTTCGCAGGTCATACTATAACATAATTCATTAATAGAAGTTTTATTATAATTTAGATTGAATTTTTTTTAATTTAACTTTCGAAAATTAAAAAGAAAAATTATGTAATTCATTTAACAATCTAATAATCAAACCGAACATATTTTAAAATTGGTAAACTAACTAGACAAGCGGTCTTAATTTCTGCCATTAGATCTCTATAATTCAAATCGAATGAAGCCTCCCCGATCTTCAAACTAAAAAGATATATAAATATATATATATATATATCTATATATATAATATAATCAACCGAAAACATTCCAAATATAATCTTTTGTAATTGGTATGCTTAGGTCTAGCAAATGTTTTTACTCCTGCATCTATTTGTTTTTTTTTCTCAATAAAAAACACAAGATAAAAAATAAAGACAAGCATCCTTTTTTCAGAGTAAAAGGGTTTAAGGCAAACATTTGCAGGATGAGATATAAAATAAATTTTCAAGGAATAAAAAAAAATTTTTTTTTTAATGTAAGAATATTTTAAATGCACGAAGTTTTATTTTCCTTTAATGTGCTTTTTATTATAATTTTTTCCATTTCAATTTTTATTTTCATTCATGTGGCAACGCTAATCGATTCAGAGATAGTAAGTTTTACCATTTCTATCGTCAATAGACAACACTATAATTTTAATTGTTTTTTCATAAATCCTTGACTTTTTAAATATACAAATACATATATATGAATTTGTTAATTAAGAAAGACTTGCCAGATTTTTAAAGAATTTAATAATAGGATGATTTGAAAGGGTTGGTTTTACCATCAATAAGTTATTTTGTGGGAATTCATATAGTAAATGAAAAGAACAGATTCGGGAAGCTTAATTTAAGTGAATGAATTTAGTTTATGGTCACTAATCTGATTAATGCCGCAGTGGTGCGACGCTGCCCTTCATGTGGTAAGTCTCGGGTTCAAGTCCCAGTCGGATCATATCTAATAAAAAAATATCTTAAAATTGTATAATTATATCGTAATAGTTAATACCATAAAATATAAATAACTCTTGCATAGGGTTACAGGTGGGGCACAGAATTTACATTTGTTTATCATAATCTTATACAATAGCTACAGTCGAGTAATCAACGACTTAGTGAATATTACAATTAAAGACACTGAAGCCTCGTCTAAAAAGACTTGGTTAATTCACTATACTCTTTAAGGGAGTGGAAAAGGAATAAAAACAAAATTCTATTGGAAATTGTATATTTAAACTTATGATCGTCAACTAATTTCTACGGAATACATTTCCCAATGGAAGATTCCTTACTAGAAAGTGAGGTTAGAAAAAAACCGTAGAGCTTGTAGGTTGAACTTTCAGATATTTATTTGGAATTTATTAAACCTTCTTTGTTTTGTTTTTTGCACGATAGTCAAACTCTAGGAACGAATCCTTTATACATAACTATGTGAAAAGATATGGAGGTGTGACTATAGGGTTACCAAATTGGAAGAAAAATAGGATAGCAGAGAATAGTTATACCCCCCAACTATTCTCTGCTATCCTATTTTTCTTCCAATTTGGTAACCCTATAGTCACACCTCCATATCTTTTCACATAGTTATGTATAAAGGATTCGTTCCTAGAGTTTGACTATCGTGGAATTAATTAATACAAATTTTCTTTTATAACATTGCAAGTTCAGAGGAGAACATATGAGATGGAAACCGGACCTTGACTTTTTTTAATAAAATCAGATGTTGGACTTTAAATCTAAAGTGAATTTACACTTTTACAATTAATTTTAATTTGAAACATCATTACATTGCAAATATTAATTACTTTTACATACCTATTTAAATTATAGTCCTTCCAATTGAATTCGTACATTTGGCAATCCTAAATTTGCAAATATTATAATCAACGAAAACAAAAGCAAATGAAATAAAAAAAAAATTTTTGCAAAATGTTGCAGAAATAAATAATCGTATTTTTTTTTTTTTTAAATTCTTACTGATTTAATCTGAACAGGATTTCAAGTATAGTTATATTACGTATAATAATAACTTTTATTTCAACAGAGTACATTTTTTTTTTATTCTTTTAAAAAAAAAAAGAAAGATTTTTAAAACATAAATTGTAATCCAAAAAAAAAAAACTAAAAAAAATACTAAGTATAAAAAAAAACGAATATAAAAACAAAAGAAAAATGTTATAACCGCATTATAATTTTGTCAAGGACATCAAAGTCATCATGTTTGAATGATAATGATGCTGATGTTACTGTTTTTTTTTTCTTTTTCTACTATTTTAAATAGTTTCTGATGATGATTTAAATTACATTGCTACAATAATATATATTATCATCAGTAGTAGTTATGTTTGTAATACTCTATTGTTATGTCTTATGACAAAGAAAAATTATAGATACATTCTATTATAAAACTATATTATGGTATATTTTATTGTGTTTGTATATATGTGGTGAACTCTATACAATATTAACATAATATTTAAAAATAACGCGATTGTATATAATAGCGATTATTGTGGTGTCCCTGAACAAACAAAAAAAAAAAAAAACAAAAAACATGGGTACATAAAGGATTTACGTAAGGACATTTAAAATTAAAAACCTACACAAAAATTATAAATTTTCTATTCATTTAAAATAATAATAATAATAACGTTTTTTTTTTTTTTGTAGCAATACCGTTGCTTCTTTGGGATTTTATTGTATTGTGTACGTGGCCTTATATAACGCGCGTTAAATAACAGGAAATTTAGAATTATTTTCTATATATAAAATAAAATTTCATCCTGTATATATATATATTTTGTATTTAAATTTAAACCAATTATTCAAGGAAAATGAGAAAAGAATATAAATAAATTAAATATAAAAAATAGATAGAAAAGTAATTAGTAATGATGATGAAATTCACTTTTAAATACAAATTTAAATATTAAATTAGCATTTAAAAGTGGGTTTTATAATATTAAAGTAGATATTTAGGAAATTTTTTAAAATTTAAAAATATTTTATAGATTTTGTAAAAATATTACTAATTTGCAGAGAAAATTATGTAAAAACTGTAGAAGACAAAAGCATCTACGTAAGGAAGGATTTTTTACTAATTGGTTTAATTGGACCTTCCTTGCTATTTTAAAAACACTTATAATAAGAAAATATTTATAAGTCAAAGTGTTATTGAATATGTTTAATATTCAAAATATTTTACCATCTTTAAAGTTTTGCAAAAACAATAAAGGAAATATAAATTTCATTTATTAGCGAATGCATTCAGACATAATTATATGCCAACAACAGCATTCTATATTTTTTTGAAAATATTATTAAGTTAAACTCTGGCTAACATTTTACTTATTTTAAATTGATTACTTCTTTTCGAAAAACTATGATTACAGAGAACAGACTTTTTGCAATTTATTTCATTCGGTTCATGATCAAGATTTACTTTATAGCACAAAAAGAACAACAACATAACCTATATATTTATGTGTATGACTGCGTCTCTGATCTATATAAAATACACTTACATGTAATTGTAAAAGATGGCACAGACGAAGTTTTCATATAAATAAAATAAAAATTTAATTTTCTTAATAAACAAAACTTTCCATAAACAAATATAAAATCTTGAAACTTCACATTTGACATTTGATATTCAAATTATTGACTCTCAAGGTAGTCAACACTTAAAATTAAAAATTTTTTATTATCCATATCGGTTTTTCAAACCTTAATATTGACTCAGTTAAAAAAAATGTTATTTATACCACTACAATATTTTAAAGTGATAGTAGAAATAATTTTGAGTGATTAAAAAAATTCTGACATTTAATTTTTTTTAAATTCTGACATTTAATTTTTTTAAGGCGTGTCTACACCAAAATAATGTAAAATAATATAATTGAGGGTAATGTAAGTAACATTTAATAAATTTTGCAATAAACTCTTCGTGGGGACAGTATAAAACTTTATAACATGTTATTACCTTATCTTAGGATGCAACTAATACAGGTTTGTTTATTAATATATTGAATTCAAGTTATATTTGAATAATTATACCTAAAGTCATTAGTTATTATTCTTAAAAAATTTTCAATTTGCTATATATTTGAATATATGAATTTTACTGTTACTTTTAATCATAAATCAAATATTATTACTTATTTATATTATGTTAAGTATTTCTTTACTGTGTAATGATAATCAAATATCTGACTGATAGTTCAGTAGTTAAAGTGACAGCTTTTAAATCAAAAATTTTTGGGTTAAAATCCTGGTCAGATCATATCGGATAACAAATATATAATTTATAATTGATATCGTAATAGTTTACACCATAATATAAAATATATAAGAAATGGAGGATTCACTCACTTATCACATTTGATGTGGCATGGGACTATACATAAATAAATAATTAAATAAATTAAAATAAATGTAATTAAAGTTGTACTAGATTGGCCTGTACGCGTAATCGTACAATCAACTATGTGATCATTGTTAAAGTTATATATCTCTCTTTTGGCCCTACAAGCACGGCTATAATTTTCCCGACCTCGGACCATCTCAACCTTGAAAATAGGACTTATATGTTATAACTATATCACCCAGCTGTGTTATTAATCCTTTCATTAAAAATATTTTTGTAAAAACTTAAGGGAGATATAATATACATTTAATTGAAAATTACGTAGGAGGCACTTAACTTAAATAGACATTTTTTTATATTTATATAAAAATATTTCAACTTTTTAAGTTTATAATTTTAAAATAAAAATTTTAAGATTTTTCCATGTATAGATAATAAATTTTCATAATCAATTTGTTTTCTTCCCTTTCTCATAAATAAAATCCATTTATACCCACTACACTTATTTACCGTTATATTTTTTTTTTTTTTGAGTTTTTCATTTATTTTTCTTTTCTGTTTGTTTTTTATATCTTATGTTTTTTTACTGTTAGCTTTGACAAATAATCTTTTGACAATTGACAATTATTTTAAGTATAAGAGTATTGATGATTGAAAATGATGAAAATGACAATAAGATGGTGCGGTGTATTTTGGTAAATATATATATATATATACATATAGTTGTTTAACAATGGGAATATTTATTTTCTCTTTTATTTAATTTTTTAAAAACAAATCAATGACATTGCTATTTTTTTTCACTCCCTCTCTCTCTCTCTCTCACTCGCTTTTCATTTTTTGAAATATTGAATGTACTTTTTTTGTTGTTTGTTTTTGTTTTTGTTGTTTTCAAGAAAATAAACAAGAAAAATTCAATTTTATACAGTAGAATTATTTATTATGTGATATTTTAAAATAAATTTTATGACAGCGTAAATAAATTTTCAATAATGGTTTCTTTTGCCTTTTTAAGTATGAGAATATGTTATACGTTTTTAAAAAGTTATGTTATTTTAAATTTTGACTAAATTAAATCATGGTACTTTTTATGTATTGAAAAAAAATTGTGACACATATTTTGAAATATCAAAATCAAAAATTAAAGATAGGTGGGTAATTGACATATTAATTTTGTTTAAGATTCATGTTGACTTTTGAACAATGTAACTGTTTCAGTTTTATATAAGATTTCTTGTAGATGTGTATGAATGTGTGAGAATTTTGTTTTTCAATTGAAGAATTATAATTAAATTATATTATTAAAACATCGTAAGATCGTACATTGTATCAATACATGTCCTTAGTTATAAGTATTTTACAAAAGTCGTAGTTGTTAAGACGTTGAATTTGCAACTGAGTAATAATATCGTAAGATTGTATAAATATATCTATATAAAAATATATATAACTCTTGTGTAAAATAATAGATGGCTCACAAAATTTCAAATTTTTATATTCATATAATCTTTTACAACAGCTACAGCGTTTTAGTGAATGTAACGATTAAACTGCAGCTTAGTCTAAAAAAATTCACTAAGTCCTATACTCCTTGAAGAAGTGGAGATTGGGTCAATTCAGTTCCTTTAATATTATAGACTATCGGTTTTTATTACCACGTGACCTTTTCTACTTGGAAGAGGGGTATAACAATAGGCTAAAACAAACCTGATATGCAGATCTAAGTTTACAGCTGCAGTTGCTTTCAATTTCTCGAAAAAAAATTAGTTTTTATAATCCAAGTTTTAAATAGACATCCTATTAATAAATCAAGAGTTCTGTGTTGCAAATGAAGGATTGAGAGCTTTTGTAGTGAGGAGAGGCATTGCCTCATGTAACTTCTTCGAGCATTGTGAGACTTTACTTACCTACTTACTGGATACCAGAACCCCTGCTGGGACATAGGGTGTTGTCAGACTTTAAAAGATTAAAAATATGACCCTTCAATATAAAACCTTAGGAGTTCTAACTGGATAATCTTTGATATCAAATTTACAGTTTAATTTCGAGTATAAGGATATGAAAAGGATTTTGAGGAATTCTAACTGGGTAATTTTGAATCTCTTGACATTCAACTCAAAGGAAACCGCGAAGTTTGTCGATTTAAAATTATTTTAATTTCAATATGGTATTTGAATACACATGAAATCACAATAAAATGATTCTTTTGATATTTCAGGCGTTCTATTGCGGAACCAAACAAAAATATATATTTTTATCCAATTTGTTTTCTGTTTTTATTTTTTTTTTGTTTATTGAAAATAAAACTTAGCTAGGTACCATTATATTGTTATAATATGTATATATATATATATAGTGTTGTCTTTTACTTTCTTCTTTTTTTGTTTTAAAACAAATATTTAAGTTTTTATTGTATTTTCTTCAAACAAAACAAAATATTTTTTATTCAATTTTTTTTTTTATTTTTATTATTTTTTTTATTTCTACAACTTAAAAAATAAATAAACATACTTTTTTGTATTTTTAATTCTAAGCTTTTGTTTTGTTTTATTTTGTCGATATTTTCAAAATTATCTTTTTTGTTTGTTTTCAAGGAGAAAAGATTCAGTCAAAAAAACAAAAAGAATCTTAAGATTCAAAACAAAAAGGACCAACAACAAAATAGATGCTATTTAAAAGTGGATTATAACAATACGAATGTAGTTCTAAGGGTATACTAAATTTGTCATTACGTTTTTGAAGCTGTAAAGGAGCAGTGGTTTCAAGTGAATAAATTGGTTCTGAATCAAAAAGTAAGTTTATCGAGCTATGTGTATCTGTCCGTTCGTCCTTTTGTACGTTTGTCAAAAAAAATTAAGCATCTAGGTCTCTGATTGTTTCACAAATTCGTTATACAAAAGACGTCGTTGCTATGGAAATTCAGCCAGGTTCGAGTATATTCCATAGAAATGTCTGTTTTAATATTAGCATAACTCTACTATATATATGCAATTAGATATATGCAATTTATCAAAAATGATTTATCGCAGCAAATTTAAGGTGTACACCTTTAATTTATAATATGAGCATGTAACATAGTATTAAAGCTTATTAGAATCTGAGTTTTAAAATCTTAGTTACATCTGAGTTATTATCAAAGTAGTTAACTTTAATAGCCAAATGTTTGCTAAAATATTGTTGGTTTAATGCAAAAGGTACGAAAAAATACCATTAAACTTACATTTATTTTTATACAACTCGAAGTCTAATAAGTTGTGGATTTGATATTCCCCCAAAAGTAGTCCACAAAGTCATATAATATTTTTATTACGTTTATACGGGAACCCTTGAGTTGACACAGTCTACTCTACTACTCTCTTTCTCGTTTTATTTTTAAGTTTATTATTTTAAAAATAAAAAGTAAACGTGGATTAACGATTTAAAAACAATGAACAAATTGAAATAAAATAAAATTTTAACTTTACGAATGGAAATAATTTGACAAACTTTTAAAAATTCAATTTAACACGGTTAATTTAAGGTTTATATAGATTTTACATTATATACTTAGGTACCAATTCTTTTATTTTGTATTATGATAACTTTTAAAACATCAATGAAATTTTAAAATTTCATTTATTTCAAAACTTAAAAATATGTAGAAAAATTGAAAAAGTTTTAAAATTGATATGTATATAAAATATTAATTTGTTAATAAAAGAAATGAATAAGTCTGTCAATATAAATAGTAAAGGTATGATGATAAAAATCCAAAGTTAAATACAAATAACAGACATTTGACATTTGTTCCTATTATCGAATTACCACGTGTCTATATTAAAAAAGTTTTAAAGGTTCAAAGTTTAAAAGTTTTATTAGATTCGGGATATTAACAATTCAATTAAATTATTAGATTTCTTTTAACTACATATACTAAAATCTATATCAATTGTAAATTTAATCAGTCTGTAGCCAGAAGGGATTATAAAAGAATTGTTGTTAATTACAACTAGATGAAAGAATTCAGTTGAAATTAATTAAATTTTGCTTAAGTTTAATTATCGTATTAACTTTTCAATTTTCATCGGAAATAGCGACAATTGTACATATTTGGGCTGATGGCAGTGCAAAATCGAGCTATTCATCTTATAAATAATCCCAACGCTCACTCCACTCAGCCATCGTCAAAATGTTGGGTCACTGACCTTGTTTTATAGATATCTTGTAAGGACTAACACCTGTTCTAAAGAAATCAAACAACTTATGCCTCCATTCAAGGTTTTCCAACTGGAAACAAGGAGGGCAACAAATGCTTATCCCTACACAGTTGAGCTAGCCAGATGGCGTAGCTCGGCTTATGAAAATTTGGTTGTCATGCTCTCATCTAGTTTATGGAACCATATTCCACCAAATGTGTACCCAAAGTTGATAATGTATGATAATGTACGATTTAAACAAATTTAAGAAGAGCATTAACATCTTTCTTCTAAATATCTCATCCAATTTTCCCCATCCGCCATAATCCAGAAATTCCAAAAAGGGTGTGGTTTTGGTGTGTTAAAATCGCACATTACACAAAACACCACATTGTTTCAATGGGTGACTTTCGAGCTTTCCATTCCCTCATAAAAAAAAAAAAAAAAAGATTGTAAAAAATTAACATTGAATTAGAATTTTGATGATTCGCCATCTGAATGTTAAAATTGATTCACGAGAGTATCATAAAATATAGGTAACTTATAAATGAAAAATATTCTTGTTCAAAATATTAAGTACAGTGTAATATTCCACTTATAGATGTGAAATTGAAAACGGGTCAAAACGAACCAACTCATATATCCAGCGTTGAAAAAAATCTTATAAGAGTCATTTGTTTGCAGAGCTAAACGTTCAAAATGTATAAAATTTTATATAGGGTTTTTTTTATTGAAATACCTCTATCAAACCCATTTCTATATAACGTTAGGCTTTGGACACCTCAGTTTTACTATAATAATATTTAAATAAATTAAATTATAAAAATTGAAATAAATTAATTAATTTAAATTTTAATTTAGTAAATTTAATTTAATAATATATTTTAAGATAAGTAGTCCTATATTGTTTTTGTAAATGACGATTGTCATAGAATCCCAAAATAACAGACAAGTTGTATACTATTTAGTTAATTTGCGATTAAAATTTCATTAATTAAATTTTAACTTTTTTTAAAAGCATTTTAAGGATACATTAATTCAACTCGTACCTCTCAATTATATTAATATTTTATTATCCTGGGCCTTAAAACTTATTTTCCTCAATAAAATATTTTTATTTCGTATATAAAATGTTGATTTTGTACTTCTTTAAACAAATATATTGTTTTATATAAATATTTAATTTCTTCTTGGTATTTAGATAACCTTGTATTTAAATGTTTCTAAAAAAAAATTCTTAAAAAGTAAAAAAAATAGTAAATAATATCCATTCAATCGGTTTTTAAAAGAAAAGCCCACAAGATTGGATTTCATAAGATACAGAACAAAAAATAGGTTTCTTTTTTAAACCTGATTGAATGATTCACATTATAGCAGATCTCTTAATTTTTATAAGATATCATGACACATTTGGAATTTCTGGGGGTAAATGCCTTGAATGATCTCATATTTCGTAAAACGGAACTAATTATCTTCTATTAAAGGGTAAGAGAAAATCATGATAAGTACTTTCGTCCGCTCCCAAGTGATGGAAAATCTAGTTAACTAGTTAATATCAGTAGAATTGCTAATGATGAAGGGCCTTACTACATACCAAAAGAACTGATTAGTATTATCAAGTTCTAAGTAATTGATTCTTTAAGCTCCTTTAACTTTCAACAACTATCTTTGATATTCAATTAACGAGACTACGAACTGGAACGATTTGGTTATTCTTAATTGCTCTATAGAATTAGTCAGAATCGATCCTTATCACCCCCCTATTTGTTTTATCCTTTTGTTTTTTTTCCCCTACGAAAGCTGAATCTACTTTATCACATCGTTCTAATTTAAATACAGATTTACTAAAACTAATATCACATATAAATGATATTGTTTTATTTTAAATCTCTAACATTTTAAAGATAGTATTGGTATCACAATGTATCTTTTAAATTTTTTTACTTATCGTCCTTAAAACCAAATTGGTTTTTTTACCCAACTTTTATGTTGTACTTATGTTGTTTAAAAGAATACATGTCCTGTTCTCTTTTATTAAATTGTTATGCATATCATTCCAAACATTACTTTTTTTTATTAAAATTTTTAAAATAAAACCTTGTACACTTAAAAAAAATCCTGTCTATTGTTTTTCATTTTCTTCCAACTCAATCAATCCCACCACATTCCCCACAAGTTGTCCAGTTTTTTTTTAATTATGGTTAAAAAAAAAACATTTTATTTTTCTGTTGTTTATACTTCGGAAGGACAACAATCTCTGGGTGATTTTTTTTTTTTTTAAAGGAACATACAAATAACATCGGAAAAGCCTACAAATAAAAAGAAAAAACCAAAAACAAAAACAAAAAATACAAGACACAAATTAAAGAATGAGAAACAAAAGGAAAAAAAAAAGTCCTACATGTTGTTTTTGTTACTTTTATCTTTTATTGTTTTTTGATTTAATTAAAAATTGTAATTTTATGTATAATATTATGTGGGTATTTAATATTTATACAAAGTAACCATTTTGTTTTTGTGTTGGTAGTATCAGAAAAAACCGTTAATCAATCATTTAAAACAAAATAACAAGTCAATTTTAGTAGAGTTCATTTTAATTAGCCCAAGTCAGAATGTATCTGTATCTGTTCTATTAAAATGTACAAAATGTCTTTACAGTTATTTAAAAATTGAAACAAGTTTGTCTAGCGGCAGGTATGCTAAATAACGGTAATTAGTTAGTTAAACTTTTTTTGAAAACAATTAAAATTTATTTAAACTACTCTTTAACTTGTTAAAATAGTTGAATAAATATTTATATCTAATTTCAATTTTAATTAAATGCTCTAAATTAATTTATATTTTATAAAGCGACGGCAACACTTTATATTTAAATATAACAGAGTGTTGTGCCTTTTTAAATTTTACTAACTGTCAACATGATTTAATATTTTGAAAAAAAAAAAAACAAAAAACTAACTAACTGTTCTGTAAAGATTTTTTCAAGATAATAATTCATTATCGGTTTTCCGTTAGCATCTCTTGTCATCTCTATCTCTCTCTCTCTGTCACTTTTTTCTGTTATTTTCTCTTTGTTTTCTTACTTTTTCTGGCTATTGTCATTATTTTTCTCTTTTGTGTTTTTTCAATGTTTTTGTTTTCCGTGCTTTTTTTATTTTATTTTTGTTTTTTTTTTGTTTTTTCAGTTGTTTTTATTATTAAGGAGATTATCACAAAAGGATATCAAGGATATCATGGTATATGGATATTTAAAAACAAAGATCTTAAAAATTAGATAATGTTAATTTAATAGATTTACTAGGCAGCAGGCTCTTTAATAAATATTATTGTCGTTCCTGACAACATAAAGATAAATACAAATGTGATTTATATGTTACTAAATATGTATAATATACATGATATATATGTATGTGCATATATTTTAATATTTTTATGTAAATACAGTAATGAACAAAATGTTTGAACTGTTTTTCATTAACTCTTGTCGGGAGATTATTCCTCTATGTCAAAGTAATTTTGAGTCAATCAAGCCCTTATATTTATTGAAAGTTCGAACAAGGTGTTGAGGATTCGGAAATAGGTTATTAGAGTAGAGTTGGCAGGTGACCTCCTCCAAAAACCTAAAACTTTGTCGGTGAAGAAAAGAAAACTTAAAGACTAGTGTTGTGTTAGAACTGTTGAATGGAAGGCATTGCTTTTTGTATTCGTTTTCCATTCCTTTTAAGGATTATCGGGTATTCACGAAGCCATTAAATTTAGACTAGTCTTTAGTTTTTTTTAATCACTATATTCACAATGCATTGATTACTCGGTTGTAAATATTGTATAAGATTATGAAAACATAAATGTCATTTTTGTGCGCCATCTGTTATATTACACAAGAATTATATATATATATTTTTTACATATTTTTATTTTATATTATAAAATTGACATAATTATACAATTTTATGTAATTTTTTATATTATAGACATAATCTGACCGGGATTTGAACCCGAGACCTTGTACTTGCAAGCCGTAATCTCAAATACAACGCCATAGATCAGCATCGGAGGCATTATTCAATCTTAATTAAATAGAACAAGTGTCGTATCAAGTATCAAGTATCGTCAATTAGATTATGCAGTCTGAACCAGCTCACATTAATGGAAAACCATATATGTTCGAATATAAACTGCATATATAAACTATTTTTATGTACAGCACTGTACAACTAAAAATATTGATTGTTATTTTTTATTCTCTTGGTAATTGTTTTATTGATTTTTTTAGTAATTAGATTAATAAAAAGAGAAAATTTAATATAATATAATGGAAATTTAAATTAAATAGGAAATTTAAGTGGGAGAAATGAATTAAAATCTTATCGGAAATACATTAAACAAAGAATATTAAACAAAAAAATTGTTTTAAATTACTAAAAATATTTTTGAAAAAGAATTTATTGTATTCCGAAAATATTTTAATAATATAATGATAGCCATTTGTATATACGAACTTATCTTCAAGGAAATTGTCAAGTCATTTCCATTTAAGATTACCAATTTCTGATTACAATTGTATAGATACAATTGTAGATACAATTGAATATCCAATTGTAGATTGATTTCATATTTCTGATTTGCATTTATAAATATTTAATTTTAGGCCTTGGTTATAACTTCTTAAATTTGATCATATAAATGAATACGAAGTTAGCCGATTTTTAAAGATTGATTTTAAAGGTCGAATTTATAGTCTTTTAAAAGAATTACTTACAAATTATCTGTGTTTATATTATGTACTTAAAAATTCCAAAAATTTTATTTACCTGAAATGAAAATAAGAAAAATAATTAGTATTAGTATTAAAATTTGAAAAAGTATAAAGGTATAAAAAAGTAGTTGAGTAATATGAATTTCAATTTTTAAATAGAATTTGATTTTTATTATTGTTAATATTTAAAAAATATTCAAAATGTAATGATTTCTTAATTCTAAGAATAAATACTAAATAAGAGTACTTTATTTTTTTAAGCGCTAACTGTTCAACTGTTAGATTAATAAGACTATCTATACCTTAGGTACATGTTGGAACAGGGGATCATATTATATTCGTGTTATTAGAATTGATTAATTTCCTCAGTTACCAGATTAAATACGGGTTAGTACTGGTGATTACTGGTTGATACTGGTAAGTACTCATTGATACTTATACGAGTAGTAAGTATTGATTGATTCTCGAAAAATACCGATTGGTACCAATACTAGAATATTTAATGGTACTTATATAAATATTCAAGTATTTTAATTTTACTGGGTATTTTTGCAGTACCGTTACACTTGTACTGGTTTGTTTTTTTTTAAGTACCAAAATACTTAAAAATCACTAGTTATAATTTTCCAATAAATATTTCCGTACATTATGCTAAGAAGAGAAGATGCATTTATCATCTAGAATAATAACCATAAGTATAAAACACTAAAATGTCTAAAACATGATATATCTAAACTGATTACTGAATTACCATTACATGTCATTGCATTTATAAAATTAAGTAATCATTGATTGGTTATTAAACTATATAATGGTCTCTATATACTTTGATACAGATGTCTAAAACTATCCTTTAAAAATCACAGAAGATTTTAAATTTCATCCTGGAAAAAAGATCACAAATGAGAGGATATTTGAACTAATTGCATAAGTTTGAAACTATATGAGGGATTCAGAATGAAAGTGGCTTAAACCACAAAAAAATATAAAATAAGAAGCCATAAACTCTTGTCCACTTTGGCTCCACAAAAAAAGAAGAGAAATGATTTAGGAAGAAAAACAGAAAAAAACACAACGATGCTACCGCAAATAGGCCTTAACCACACAATCTGATTTTATATAGAATTCTTAAGCAATTTATACAAAAAATTTTTTAGTAGGCTACTTTTATTCTGCACTCCTCAGTTGGGTTATATTAAGTATAAAAATAGATAAAACATTTGGCACTAAGAAAACATTTTAACCTGCTGACTCCTACTAAGTATCTAGGCTCCCCAAACCATGTTAAGCCATAAGATAGAATACTCTTAATTTATTTTCGAAATACAATTTTGCGTGTAGTAAATGTAAAGTTTTTCACAAATGTATTATAAAATCATATATCTTATACATATTTGATTTGAAAATTCAATGCTTAAATCCGTTGGCACAACTAAATGAGAAGATGGAATAGGAATTAACTACCACAAGATAACGTTAAAACTCTATGGAAAACCGCGATGATTAGAAGGATTTATAGAAACAAATTTTAAAGATATAAAATGATATAATGATAAAGAACCACAAACATTTTCACATATCGTTATCATTTTAACCCTACTCTTAAGAATATATGTTTCAAGTAAAACTATAATATTTTGGAAACTTATTGTTGTATATCTTATAGATATTCCTATGGTATTTTAATTTATATTTTGTTTATGTTTTTTTTGTCACAATTTTAAAACAAAAATAAATCAACCAAATTTATTTACAATCTTGTTATAATAATCCATGCACTTTAAAATTTTTAATCCTTTTTCAACCAATTAATCAAATTTATGTATCTAGAGATATTTTTTTAACCCTTATAATAATATATTAAATAACAGCGAATATAGGAATTCAGGAGAACTTTGTTTTCTCCAAGGAATTTTAAATGTAAAACAATTTTGTTTGTTACATGTTAAACTAAAAGTACAAAAAACGCTTTTTAGACGCTTTACCACAAGAAAATAAAAGAATTTTCCCATATTTAACTTTTTCCAAATCTTGGAAAATTTTTTGTACAAACTTTTTATTAAAATGAAAAGATTTATGATTGCAATACGTAAAATTAGGTCAAAAGGGAAACAACAAAATAAATCACAAAACAAGTTTTAGAAACTTTTATAACTAAATATTATTTAAATATTTTTTAATGACGGTTGTTTTTTTTTATTTTTAAACGAAAAGAATATTTAGGCATTTAATAGTTTTGGGAACTTATATCAAGGTTATAGGAAGCAATTATTTACATAAATAAATTTACATTAAATAAATTTAAAGTCCATAAATTTAAAACTGTCTAAATAAAGTTTTAGACATCTACATAGCTATTAAAATAAATTTCATGGTAATATATAATATATATATTAATAGCTGGATACCTGGAAGAGATAATACCTGTAAGTTCATATAAAATTAGAAATTGTTTGGCTAGAACCCATTCAGCTAAAGGCTAGATTTCTATAGCAAAAGTGATCGTAATTTGTCAGTAATTTTCAAGTAAAATTATGTGCTGAAAGTTGACTACATCAGAAAGTTGACTACACACTGAAATAATATCTTTTGTTAATAAAGCTCACTTGTAACTCTTAACACCTACATTTTGTCTAAACAAATCAAGTTCTTTAATATAATTTTGAATATATCTCAAGTATCTAATTATGTTCTTAAACATAATTAGGAAGCTTTCTTTATTCAAAACTTTTTTTAATTTTTAATTGACTTAGAAAGTAATAAGTGTTTGGAAATTTTTTTAAAATATTACAGGGTCATAACTCCCAGGGTCATAATTCCTTTAAGGACTTAAGACTCACAGCAATAAGCAATAACTTCCTAGGGGACTTATGATCCTTGGAGTTAAGATTCAGAGTTGGGGGGTCATAATATCATAATAATAACATTTTGTTTGACATTTAGTTAGACATTTCACTTATATATTTTTAAATTATCATACTTAAATCTTAAAGAGCCTCAGATATTATTTCATAATAAATTCAGACTTAAGTAAATTGGTATATGTATACGCTCAATCAAACATTTTTAATTATATAATGTTGTAATTGCCATTAAAGATTAGTAAAAGTAGTTATAACTCATTTAATTTCCAAAAGGAATTTTTGACTCACTTGTCAAGAAACTTTGTTCCACGTAAATATTTCTAAGTGAGAAAAAGATCCCCTAGGGACTTATGTCCCACAAAATGAGTCATAAGTTCCTAAAGTATTTGTAACTCTGGGAGTTATAATCCTGCACCGTAAAAATTCTAGATCTTTCAACTTTTTAACTTGAAAGAAGTTTTTCAATTTTCAACCTAAATGCCTCACATTTTTGAACTTTAAAAACATTTATTTTTATAACTCAGATCTTTATAATTGAGAATAAAAGTGTTTCTAAATTTTCACACTATTGTACATTAGTATGTAAGACATTTTCATATAGATTTTTTGGATTTTGGGAATTCTATAAATCTATTTTAGTAAGTTGACCATTCAAGCCTTTAAACTACCTAAAATAAAATACATACACTTCTTCAATTTTTTTTTTTATACATAATTTTTATTTATACATTCAAAAACTTTTTGAATTTTATGTCTTGTATTTCCATTTTTTATTTTTGATTTTTTTTTTGGCTCATCTAGAACTCTAAATAAATATATTATCACATACATACAATGACAGAGTCTAGAATGCATGGAAAAATGTTAATATTTGCAATTCGTATTCTTTTAAGCATCTTTCTGGAAGCCCTTGAAATTCAGTGTTTTTCTTTAATTCTTTGAATTTTCGGTCATAGCAATTTAAACTGTCTAAAGGATTTGATGTAGTACATACTGCAAGTATTCTAGCTTCTGCTGAAGTAAGCTTCTTGCACTCTGTCCGACCCGAATTTTCCTATAAGACGATATAAATTATTAAATTATATTATTTCAAATTACTCTTCTATTATTATCAAATTTAAATTGAATTTCAAAAGATTTAAATTTGTTTTTTTTGAGCGGTTAAAGCTTTAGTACAATTATTTTAGGAATTTTTAATTACAATTTTCAAAAAAAAAATGTGTTAGGTGTAAATCTTACTGCGAAATCCTCAAAACATTTTTTTGCTTCAGGAGGAAATTTACTAGCCGTATTTATAAGTTGCTCTACGTATTCATTATAACAGTCGATCAAATCAGCAATAGATGTTTTACCACTACAATCTAAAGTAATTTCTCTAACATCTTGTCGAACCAATTCACAATCGACGGCTTCCTGTTGCATAGTTATCGCAGCGATTATATCTATTAACTATAAATATGACATAACATTTATGTTAAAATGTTATTTAGAAAAAATTTTAAATAATTTTTTCAAAAAAATAAAAGAAAAACTTACTATAGTTCCAATTAAATAAATAAAATATAAGTAACATAAATATTTCATTTTTAAAAGATGATCAGCTGTTTTAAAAAAAAACCGACTTCTAACACTTAAGAATTTCAAAGGTGAATTGAATCATTTTAATAGAAAACCTTTTTATTAAATTAAATAAAAAAATTTTTACTCAATTTTAATTTTAATCAACAATTTTAATTGAATTTTTTTTCTTATTTGTAAATTTAATTTTTAAAATAGTGTGAAAATATAATTGTATAATTAATAATTTACAATAACTTATTTCACGTTTATAATACACCATCACAATTTAAATTTTTCGTTTTAAATTATTTAGTTATTACGAAAAACATTAATTAAAATATTTAGTATTTAAATTAAATTTTAACGGTTTTTATGGTTAATTATATCAATGTATTTGTTTGTCTATGTACGTGCGATTATTCGAATACGGTGCATTAAACGTTTTTCATCTGTTCTTTTAAAACACGTCATATTAGAAAATGTAAAAAATTAAAAAGGGCTTTTACCGTTATTTTCACTTTATGAATTCAATAGAATTATTTCTAATTACATAGCGTTTTTTTATATGTAGACACTTTAGGCTTAGATACTTTATTTAAAGGATAAACAAAAAAATAACAAATATAATTGGAAGACTCTAGAAACTCCCTCAGCGAATATAATATAATAGTTGATCTATGATGATGATAATATAAAATGTAAATTTCTATTGAATAATGTCGAATCCTGAATTCTATAGCTTCATAGTAGAATATTTGTATATGTAATACATTTGTGACAGTATAGGAACCGAACAGGGATAACTTCAGTTTCTTGAACCAGTTTCTTGAAATATAAATCGCTTTGATAAATATTAAAAAATATGGAAGTAAAGTAATAACGCAATATCATTTACAAAATTTGAAACCATTTTTAAAGTAAAGGTTTACCGTAGGTAACTATCATTCAGATTATCTTAATGCGTTTCAGACTATTATCTGTAAACTTATATTATATAGACTAGAAGGTGCAACATTTGAGCTTTGAACATAACAGGACATTTTTTAAATATTATTAAAACAATTGTATCATCTAATGCAATAGAAATTCTTAGTCCAATGATTTTGGAACCAAAAGATAAATTCAAAAAATTCAAGACAAATTTTGAAAATATTCGGATCGAGATTTGGGTTAAGTGAACATATTTATTTTAATTAATTAGGTGTCCTGGCTTAATTTCCTCACAAACTCTTCTCAATTAATACTTATGTACAGTTTTGGTGAAATTTTATAAAAAAAATCATATGCAAATAAAAACCAATTTTATACTAAAGTTGCAATTATGTTTCTGACGCAGATAAAGAGGTACGGTAGATATAGATTCAAAGGTATAGATCGGATCAGAATCGAAAAATAAATCGATTTAGCTGTGTATGTCCCGACAATAACTCCAAAATTAAAGCAGTCTTAAAATTTTCACAAATTTGTTGGCTATATCCAATAGCTGTTATCATCCAGCCATTTTGGTACACAGGTTCGAATACCTGCCATACAATTTTTTTTTTTTTATTTACTATACCTATTGAAGCTGGGTGTCTGAAATTTTGTAAAAAATAGTTTTATGGCTAAAGTATGTGCAAAATTTTGTTGGTCAAATGCAGTGGGTTCGAGTACTTGCCATACAACTTCAAATTTCAATACATTTAATACATTTATAATAATCATGTAAAAGATCCACCAACATTTAACGAAGAAGGGACATATCCAACATAATCTCAGTTCCCAAATCCTAACCCTAATTTCCTACCCAATCCCGATCCTAAAAAACAAACAATACATATTATATGTATTAAAGGTCTATCCAAGTTTGATTTTCAAAAAAGAGGGGTGGTTTTAGTTGGTTAAAGTTCAACACTTCCCAGATGAACCCCGTAAAATAATTCTGGACAGCTTTCGATGCTATCTATCAACCCTCGCAAAAAAAAAAAAATAAAAAAAGTTTATATTATCACGAAAGGGCTTACATAATTATGAAATACCCACTTTATTTGTTTTACTCATGTATTACTAAACAAATTTTTTTTAAGTGATGCAACATGTTTCATAATTATTGTTTGTACACACAATGAAAATAAAAAAACAATATTCAAAATATTATTCAATTAACTAAACAAAATAACTTTATTTTATATGTAGATATTGGAAAAAAAATTATATATTCAATTACAGGCAATTATTATTAAATTTTTAAATAAGTGTGAATTTTATTTAATAACTAATAAAATATTAAAAATTTAGTTATAACCAATTTATAAAATGTTAATCAACTTTTAAATAGTGTGAATTGTATTTAACTAGTGTATAAACTTATAAGTTATTAAGAATAGTATTATATAAAATTTATCACTCATTGGAAATAATATAAAATAAAAATTTTTAATTAAAAAAGTTAATAAAAAAAAAAAATTAAGTATACATTAAATTACATAATACTAAACAATATTCAAATAATTGGAAAGAACTGGGTTAATAACAGTAGCGTAAAGTATGCGTGTAATTAAATTGCCATTAGTGTATTTTCGCAATAGTTTTTGAAAGTTGACTGTATTTCTTTATCCATTAATATTTTCCAACATATTAAAATAAATGTGTAAATGTTGGACGGATTTTGAATTAGGAAAAATTTTATTTGCGGATTCAAAATCATGGAATTCCCATTTTATAGAAGGTTTTAATTTATAGGTCCATTAAAACTTATGTTATGTAGTCAACTGGAAACAGTCAAATGCAATACAATCAAATGGAATACAATCATATGATACCCAGTCAAAAAGAAGAATATGAAAGATAGGCAAATATTAAATACACTCTTGTGTTGTTAACCCCCCAATGTATCTCCAATCAAACAATCAAAGGTTGATATTTTGTGCAACTAAACGGTACTCGTTTTAATTTATAAATGAAAATTCTACTACTTGTTGTTTTACTAAACGGATTATGAACTCAACCCCTATGAACAACAATTTTAAAACTACATTAATAGATCACTAGATCATACTTAAATTTAGATTTAGAAAATTTTCTCAAAAGAGACATAAACTATATCTCTTACAGTCAACATTCAACTTTCAAAAACTATTGCGAAAATACACTAAAGGCAATTTAATTACACGCATACTTTACTTTCTAATTTCTTTATAAAATCTTTTATTGACAACTGATATTACCCTTACTACTTGTTTCCAAACCATATCCCTTAGCCATGATACTTCGGAAACTGTTGTTGCTGGATGGTGGTTTTAGATTGTCTTAGTTATTGCGAATGAAGAAATGTTATACTAACACAGCTTGGCCTTGTGACCTTTTGAACAACCCGCTTCCAATATTTTCTATTAATTTCCAAGTCATGTTATTAATTTTTTTTTATGTTTTGAACTTTATATTTTAATTATATTTGGTCACCATGGAGATTTGGTAAATAAAAATTATTTTTCGATATTTTTTTTGAAATAACAATTTTCTGATCTTTACGGAATTGATTCCGAACTTCTGCGGTTATGCTTATCCAATATTTTTAAATATATTTTTATACTGTCCTCAGGATTTCGTATAATTTAAAGTGTGTAGGAGATTCGAATCTGGTTATCTCGAGATAATGAGAACTTTCCAATATTACAGCTATGCTATTCAGCCGATTTCTTCAGAAATAATATTAAAATCTGGGATAGGATGCGAGGCCTTGTATTAAAATTTTGCGTTTATATAAGAGTAATATTAAAAAAAGATTTACTTCAGGGTAATCAAATCAACTATTATGCAAGATTACCAAATAAAAGTGTCTTACGAAACTCAAAAAATTTTATATGTATTAGAACTTTTTGAAGAAAAAGCAGGGCACAAAAGAAAGGAGGAAATATGGGTTAATGAAAACCTCCATAGTACATAGATCATCTACTTTTCTAAGTAAGTTATTCTAATTAAAGAGTTTAAAAAAAAAAGTTTTTCTTTTTTTAGTTGTGTAAAAAAACTTTCACAGACTTTTGAACTTTTTAATTTGCTGTACAAATTTTAATCTCCACCTTTTTTTTTTGTATCTTCTCTTAGAAGATAAAGAGGGGTTCCTTGAGGCAGAAGATACAATTTAATTTACTTTGTATTTTTTTAAAGCTTCACCCAAAAATAAAAATTTTATCATCAAAGAATTTTCCAAAAACAGTTATTTTCTTAGTTTTTTTTTTTTTAAAATAATGTTACTTAATAACTGTAATTTATAACAGATTCAAGGATACGTAAACCTTTTTTTTTTAATCATGATTCCTAAATTTTATTAAAACAAAAATGAAAAAAAAAATAAGAAAAATGCAAAATTAAGAAAAATTTAAGAAAATATTATGAAAAATAAAAATAAGAAAAACAAAAAAGAAAATTAATTTAATGAAAATTCCTTTGTGCTTCAAGTACTTTAAACAAAAAAAAAAATTTACTTCTCCCTCGAATTTTCTTAAGGACATTTTCAGTTTTTATACCCTACACCTATAGAATAGGTAAAGGGGTATATTAACTTTGGTATGGTGTTTGTAACCACCTAAAGGAAGCGAGCTAGATATGGAAAAGTATATATATTTGTGATCAGCGTGACCGCCTTAGTCGATATAGCCATGTCCGTCCGTCCGTCCGTAGGCACGATAACTCAAAAAATAATGGAGATATCTTGATGAAATTTTAACTGTAGGTTACTAGGACTCAAAGTACGGCGGGGATTGCATATGGGCGAAATCGGCCCATGGGTTCGGATTTTGGACCTTTTAATCGATCGAAGGGCTAACGAACATATATAAAAAATCACGATAACTCAACAACTAATGACGCTATCTTCATCAAATTTGTGCTGTAGGTTACTAGTAATGAAACTACTTCGGGGATTGCGTAAGGTCGGGATTGGACCATGGGTTCGGAACCTAGAACTTTTTGATCGAATTTAGGCCAAACGAGCATAATTCCGAAACCAATGAAGATAGAACCTCCAAATATGGTATCAGGGTGTCCCTTCCTATTATCTAAGTGTCTTGGGCCCCATTGGAGTAGTGGGTCGGGGACCAGCCACACATATCCGAAGACTTTAAAGCATATCTTTAAAATTAATATAGATAACAACTTGAAAAAATGTAGAAGCTTCCAATTTGCCACAAGGGTGTTCTTTACTATCTCTTGCGTGTTCCCTTAATTTGGGATCAATTGTAGAGGTGGTTCAGTACCCCTCTCAGACCTCCCAAGTTTTAAAAGCTTATAATCGAAATTACTAAAAATAGTTACTTAAAATTAAGATAGACCGTTCAAATTGCGTACAAGGGTTAACTAGTACTATAAGTAAAGCGCGGGCTGTATAAGGGCGAAATCAGCCCATGGATTCGGATTCTGGACCTTTTAGTCGGTGTCAGGGATAACGAACATATATTAAAAATCACGATAACTCAACAACTAATGAGGCTATCTTCATGAAATTTGTGCTGTAGGTTATTGGTAATGAAACTACGGCGGTGATTACGTACGGTGAGAATTGGGCAATGGGTTTGGAACTGAGAACTTTTTGATCGAATTTAGGCCAAACTAGCGTAATTCCGAAACCAATGAAGATATAACCTCCAATTTTGGTATCAAGGTGTCCCTTCCTATTGCGTAAGTGTCTTTGAAATTCGGGCCCCATTGGACTAGCGGGTCGGGGACCAGCCACTCAGTTCCGAGGACCTTAAAGCATATTTTCGAAATTAATAAAAATAGTAACTTGAAACAAATGTAGAAGCTTCAAATTTGGCCCAGGGTGTTCTTTACTATTTCTTCCGTGCCCCCCTAATTTGGGATCTTTTGGAGTGGTGGTTCAGGACCTTTCTTAGACCCCCAAATGTGTAAAAGCTTATCATTGAAATTAATAAAACTAGTAACTTAAAATTAAGATAGAACGTTCCAATTGTATACAAGGGTTAACTCGTATTGAAAGTATGACGGGACTGCATATGGGCGAAATCGTACCATGGTTTCGGGTTCTGGAACCCTTGACAAGTTCAAGGACTAAAAAACATATATCTTAAAAACACCATAACTCAAAAAATAATGCCGGTATTTTGATGAAATTTAAACTCTAGGTTACTAGTAATGAAAGTACCATGCGAATTGGTTGTGGTCGAGTTTAATTTCAAAGCCAAAGAATATATTTCCTATGTCCTATGTGTCTCCGAAATCTAGACTAAATTGTAGTGGTTCAGCTATGTTCAAAGGTACTTGCTGCATTTATGTAAAATTTATTTGAATATTTAAATGAATTATATGAAAAGGTCTAAATTCGTAATTGTATTTTAGAAATACATTTATTGCATATTTTGCGTTTATAAGCTTTTCTATTAGGTATATAAACTAACCATTTAAAATAATTGCAATTTTTAAAAATTTGGATTATTAAATATATTATGCTTTGATTATCTTTTTATCACAAAATTGAATAATTATAATTTTTTCATTTTGTAATTGAATTGGAATAAATATATTTTCATTTATTTCAAGTTTGTTTGTTTTTTAATATTTTTAAATAGATAAATTAGTAAGAATTTGTAATATTTTTTAATAGATACCTAGTGTAATTAGAAAATGTTTTTAGTATTATAAAGTTAGTTTGGTTAGCTATGTCTTACGATCAAATTAATAACAGCTTTTATGGTGTTAAAATGATTTATGGATATGTCCTTAAATTTGAACCAAATAGGTGTAGGGTATTTCTAAGTCGGTTGCACCGACTGACTGTTTCTTTACTTGTTTTTTTGTAAAAATGTTCTTCTTCTAAAATAATTGAAAAATTAAGAAAATAATTTCATTTAACCCATGTAAAGCTGATTATGTTTTAACAGTACTTTTAGCTTTCCATCCAGCATCAAAGCTATAGAAGAAAATGTTATGAGTCAGAAATGCATAAATAAGTGTGTGTGTATGTGTTTCTGATAATACGATAAATCGCGTAAATTCGAGCCAATTTGGTGAATTTAGTTAGGAATGATTTCTGATGTTGACGTCAATGGCAGGATTAAGTTCGTAGATGGGCTATATCGACCATGGGTTCAGGAGGCTACCATACAAAAATCCTGGACTTTGTGAGAATTCCAATATTCTATCGGAATGAGTTCAAATTTGATACGCATAAACTATACATAAACTAGGTTGGTACCCATTAGGAGCAGCTTTCCTAATTTGATTTTACTATCAGGGAGGGAGTCTAGAGATTCTGGTAGTTTCAGGAATATCAAGTTCTAATAGTTCTTCAAAATCTGAACTGAAATGGGACCCATTGGGACTCCATATAAAATAACCAAACTGTACAATATCAACCAGCAAGGAGAAAAGTTTATACAATCCATCTTGAATTTATTTCTACGTTTTTAACTGAAGATTGTTACTTTTAAGTAAAGATATTTAGCAAAGGTAGTTAATTAAAAGTAATCAGTCTTCAAAACTTAATTTACAATAAAAATGTTTTCAGTTGAAATCATGGAAATTACGGAATTATGAAAGAATGGGTTAAAAAATCCCAATATTTTTTTATTTGGTACATTTTTGTTTTTCATCCATAATTTTTTTTTTTTTTTGTAATATTTTATCTTTTCTTTTTAAAATTTTTCTGTATTTATTAAACGTACTTTTAATTTTCAAGGGTTCATGTTTTCTACCCGATTTTTGCTGTTTGCTTTAAAGTAAATTATAATTTGTGATCAAAAATATTAAAAACACACTTTGTATCTAATATTATGTCCTTTAATTTTACCGGGATTATTTTAATAAATCAAATTCCTTACAAAACAAAAAAAGATGAGGAAATCCCAAAAAATAAATTAAAAAGCAAGACCCCTCCATATTGTAATAAAGTGTTCTGATATTGAAATAACGGTAGATCAAGTTTTTTAAATTCATTTACTTTAAGAAAGCTTTTGGAATTTTCGGATTTTTAATTTCTGATCTGTTAATCAAATGCTAAGGTCAGCAATCAGTTCGTTAATCATTCATTCATTACTTTGGAAAAACTAAAGATTAAAAAAATGGAGCTTCACAGATCAGCTGAGGAAAATACCAAGATAAGCCATATGATCATTTACTGGAATCCTGTAGGTAATGGAATATTGGGATTCCAAATAGCACATAGAGATGCATTAGAATAGGTTAGTTATTTTTATGCAACTGAATGTGAAAGACGTAAGAAACAACACAAGTGTTAAAGAAAAGTGGGAAGCTTAGGTTTCGGACACGCAGAAGCGAGCGAGCAATTTTTTAGAAAAACATATTGGTGGCCTGGCTATATAGAAAAGAGGTAACCCAATAATTATGCGTCTATTTAAAAAAGAACTCTCGGTGGCTGTCCGCGTGTCCGTGATCGCATACTTCCTAGCGGAGTCATAATGAGCAAAAAGACCCGAACAAATTGTCCCGTTGCTTGCAATAGTTTCAAATTTCCTTTGAAGTTTAAAAATAACATGATTTGATTTAATTTAAAATGATCTTCAAACCTTTTCTATTAATAAATTAAGAACGAAATCAAATATTTGGAAAGCATTCGTGTTGTCATTCGAAGAACATCGGATATTTAATCCATCAAAGTGAGGTTTACGAAAAACATAGTTATATTTGTCTTTTAGCGGCAGCTTGAAGTAAATTTTGAGTTTCCTTGCAGACGACGTCACTTCATTTTAGTTGTCTATTCTGTGCTGGAAGTGACACTAGAAGCGATGCTGGAAGTGAGGTTAGGAGGTTAGGAGCTAGAATGTATACTAATATCGTCACGAGAATGAAATTATAAGACTATTTCTATATGTTTAAAAATGTTTTTGAAAAAATATGGGCTATTCTACGGTTTAACTAGTATCCGCGTAGGACCAAATGACTATATATAAAAGATAGCTGGTGTTGCCAGCTTTCAAAAAATATATAGCTTTAATGGCGCATATTATCCTTTAAGGACGAAAAGGACATTTAAAAGTATCCTTGTTATTTTAGTCTATTTTACAAAAACCGTTATAACTAGCAATCTGTTCAATATATATATATTCAATCAAAGCTATTAATTAAGATGACGGTCTGGAGAATATTTTAACGCTTATTTGAGGACAATAGGTGCTGCCGTTTTGGAGATATTGCAATTGAAAGTGAAAATTTAAAACAAAAAAAAAAAAAATTTTGAACTTTCTCAAAAACCACTATAACTATGAAATTTTCAAAAACACCCTGTATTTTTTATTATACTGTTAGAAAGGTCTTTTGACACTCTTTCCAACGGTATATAATAAGTATGGTATATGTTGATAAATAGCCCCACCAGAGAACATGAATGAAAAACTGACACAACAATTTTATTAAAAAATACATTTTCATACTTTATTTCTCATAAATTTATTTTGCCTTTTTGTTGGGATGGTGTCATAATTCCAAAAAAAAAATTCCAAATTTACAAAATTCCAAAGAAAGAAAAAAAATAATTCCAAAAAAAAAATTCCAAAAAAAAATCCAAAAAATATTTCCATAGCTTTAGCAAGCAAGAATTTTAGAATTTGTTACAAAATCAGAATTAATACGCTTTTTCCAGAATATTTATATATTTGTATACGTGAGATTCTGAATTAGGAGGGATTTTAGAGTTGGATTCAAAATCAGGGTTGCAATAATTTGTTTAGCGGGGGTTTGGGGGCGGCAGCCCCCACTATTCTTAAACTTTTATTTGTTGAAATATGCATGTAAAAAATAATTAGAAGAGATTTTATAGTTGGCTACAATTACAGGATTATACGCTTTTTCCAGAATATTTATATATTTGTATACGTGAGAGTCTGAATTAGGAGGGATTTTAGAGTTGGATTCAAAATTAGGGTTTCAATAATTTGTTTAGCGGGGGTTTGGGGGCGGCAGCCCTCACTATTCTTAAACTTTTATTTGTCGAAATATGCATGTAAAAAATAATTAGAAGAGATTTTATAGTTGGCTACAATTACAGGATTATACGCTTTTTCCAGAATATTTATATATTTGTATACGTGAGATTCTGAATTAGGAGGTATTTTAGAGTTGGATTCAAAATCAGGGTTTCAATAATTTGTTTAGCGGGGGTTTGGGGGCGGCAGCCCCCACTATTCTTAAACTTTTATTTGTTGAAATATGCATGTAAAAAATAATTAGAAGAGATTTTATAGTTGGCTACAATTACAGGATTATACGCTTTTTCCAGAATATTTATATATTTGTATACGTGAGAGTCTGAATTAGGAGGGATTTTAGAGTTGGATTCAAAATCAGGGTTTCAATAATTTGTTTAGCGGGGGTTTGGGGGCGGCAGCCCCCACTATTCTTAAACTTTTATTTGTCGAAATATGCATGTAAAAAATAATTAGAAGAGATTTTATAGTTGGCTACAATTACAGGATTATACGCTTTTTCCAGAATATTTATATATTTGTATACGTGAGAGTCTAAATTAGGAGGGATTTTAGAGTTGGATTCAAAATTAGGGTTTCAATAATTTGTTTAGCGGGGGTTTGGGGGCGGCAGCCCCCACTATTCTTAAACTTTTATTTGTCGAAATATGCATGTAAAAAATAATTAGAAGAGATTTTATAGTTGGCTACAATTACAGGATTATACGCTTTTTCCAGAATATTTATATATTTGTATACGTGAGATTCTGAATTAGGAGGGATTTTAGAGTTGGATTCAAAATCAGGGTTTCAATAATTTGTTTAGCGGGGGTTTGGGGGCGGCAGCCCCCACTATTCTTAAACTTTTATTTGTTGAAATATGCATGTAAAAAATAATTAGAAGAGATTTTATAGTTGGCTACAATTACAGGATTATACGCTTTTTCCAGAATATTTATATATTTGTATACGTGAGAGTCTGAATTAGGAGGGATTTTAGAGTTGGATTCAAAATCAGGGTTTCAATAATTTGTTTAGCGGGGGTTTGGGGGCGGCAGCCCCCACTATTCTTAAACTTTTATTTGTTGAAATATGCATGTAAAAAATTACTGTTATTAAAAAATATTTTGTCATTAAATTTTGATTTTTGGAATTTTTTTTGTTTGGAATTATGAAAATGGAATTTCGGAAATGAAATTTTTTTTTTGGAATTTCGTACCCAACCCATTTATAAACATATTAAAATTTTTTTTTTTTCAAAAATAAAATTATTTAATTCATTTAAAAAGTACGGCTGAAAAAATTGTAAAACATATTAACATGTTTTTTTATGCAAAAAAAATTACAAAACAAAAAATTTTTTATTTCATAAATGCTTATATCTTCTAAACGCTTTAATATAGACAGACCTTATGTATGCCCAAATTATAGAAAAAAATAAGAGCTTTCCAACGATGTAAAAATATTTAGGGGGTTTCCTTGCAAAATTTTGAAAAATATGAGTTTTAGAGAAAGGATGTTAAAAATTTTTTTTTTTGCAAAAATTTTCAACTTTGAACTACAATATCTCCAAAACGGCAGCACCTGTCGTCATCAAATAAACGATAAAATATTCTCCAGATCGTCATCTTAATTATTAGCTTGAATTAAATACATATATATTGAACAGATCGCTAGTTATAACGGTTTTTGTAAAATAGACTAAAATAACAAGGATACTTTTAAATGTCCTTTTCGTCCTTAAAGGATAATATGCGCCATTAAAGCTATATATTTTTTGAAAGCTGGCAACACCAGCTATCTTTTATATTTAGTCATTTGGTCCTACGCGGATACTAGTTAAACCTTAGAATCCCCAAAATATGGATATAAATAAATTAATTCCAATAAGAACCAACTTAACCTCTAGTTATAAATCTTTTTTCACTAGAATTTGACTTATTATGCTATAAATCTATGTACATATATATGTATATACATTGTTTTGTAATATTTTAAGAAATCATAGAGATTACCATTCAATTTTAAAATAAAAATGATACTTAAAAGCATTTAAAAAAACAATAGATACTTTTACACGTGTATATTTTTATAAAAATTTATATATCCATATATATAAAGGTATATATTTATCATTAACCTTAATTTTTATCTCTTTGAAGTCTCCAATTTCAATAAAATGTTTCTTTTTAACTGATATTATATAGTGGAATATTTATAGAATTTAATTTTGTAGAAACCTTTTTTTTTTTTTTGTATTCCCTTACCTTTATATGACTTCAATTCTATTGAATTTTTTTTTCAGAAATATTTTAATAAATAAAAATTTTTGGGAAACAATGTAATAAAAATAAAAAAAAAAGTTTTCATATTATTGACATTATAATAAAAAATTAAAAAAAAATGAAGATTGTAACATTGAAGTATTTGTACATGTAAAACTTTTTTTTTTAGGTACAAATCCCTAAAAGCAAAGGTTTTATATAATTTAATTAAAAATCCCATTTCAGGGGTTGATCCCAAAATATTATAAAATTATTAGAGAATTTAATCAAATATTAGTTTATTAGATATAGCAATTTTTACATAATATACAACTATTCTGATTTTTTTGAAATTATTTTTCCAAAACATTTCAAATGCGATCTTTATCAGCGCGAATATTGTGTTTCAGCGCGAATATTGTATTTCATAAAATTGAAAATTTGATCCCATCATCCAAACCAGGTATTAGGTAAATGTATTGTAAGCAAAATGTCCTTTAAAAAAAGTCTCAACAAGGCAAAGTACAAAACATCCACAGCTTAGTATTCAACTCGGGAAACTATTTATATTTCTAGAAGCAAGTAGGCCAGCTTCCTCCGAATTAGTTCAACCAATTATTTGATACCATAAATTCAAGAAATTTAAATTTTGCAATGTTTTTTATAAATAAAATTACTCAGACACTTCCACTGAGCAACTAAAATTCGAATAAAAGCAAACTTCGTGTACTAAATCGAGTCAAATATATTTTTTCAAAACCAATGATTAATGAAATTCATTAGAATTATATCTAGAAAATTTTTTCAAGATTGTAATATTTTTAATCTATTAAAGCGTTCAGACGTCTAACAACACTCGTAGACTTTCTCTTAAGCAGATCGATTAGTCAAATATTTTAATAGATTGCAGCGATTACGCATTCCAAAGTTGAAATTGAAAAAAATGAACATCTAACTGATAGATAATAAAATTTGTGAGTGTATGTATTAGTACCAGACAATAAAAAATATTGCCTAGTAATATTAGACCTTTGCCTATTTGACATTTGAACATCTTATTAAATTATTTTAATATACACTAATTTAATACTTTTTTATTAGATATGATTCGACCAGGAACGATTTGAACCCGAGCCATTTTGATTGAAAAGCCGACACTTCACTACTGAGCTGTCGTTTAGATGTGTGTATATATGGATTACTCAAAAATCTTATTTTGAAATTATTAACACGTAATAGAGTAAGAGTAATTATTAAACGCTATGTAATGATTTGATAAAAATTATTAAGTATTTAAATAGAAAATCTTTAGAAGAATGTTCACATTACGCTTTTTCTGTAATAGCGGTTGGTTCTGTGGTGGAACGAGCATATTTTTTTAATATTCTGTAGAATGCACTCATATCTATTTCTCTAATATTAAAAAACAACATAAGCAATTATTATTCTAATCTTAAACTGTTTCAAATCCATTTTTTGTAAAAATTAATAACATTGAAATAATATGTTGATCTGTCGTATAGACTCTTAAATAGCTTTGTCGCATGAAATCCAAAGTACAAACAAAATATCGATCGTAACTTTTTCATAAAAAGTTCCAAGTACAAAAAAATACAAATGTATTTGCAATCCTTGGAAACATTATTCAATCCTTCATTAAAAAAAAAAAAAAATGCATGTATAACCTTGAAAAATGTTCATACATATTTATTAAAAAGTATCTGGTATACTATAATTATATGTAGGCATATGCATGTGTAATTGAATCAAAAAAGACGTATAAATGTTTAACTAAAAGCTAATAACAGCTATATACAATGATGCAATACATTTGTATTTTTTCTATTTCGCAATGTCGACAACTGCATTTTTCGCTTTTTTTGGTTTTATTCGAATTGCAATTCGTAATTTCAATTATTATTTTTATTAAATAAATGTTTGTTACATAAAATGTGAACTTTTAAAAAACTTTCAAAAATAAAAAAATTACAAAACGTCAAAAAAATTACAATAATAAAAACGCAAAAAAAATAAAATGCACTGCCTACCAAATTAAGAGGTGAAGGGCACTTCACTTGGCATTACATATATGAAATACATGCATATTCTGTACATGACTTTGTATAATATCATGTATGTAATAATGAAAAGAAAAGAGACAGAAAATTTGATATTGTTACACAAAAAAAAAAAAAAAAAAAAACCAAAACAAAAATAAAATAGAAATATAAAAAACTAGTTCAAGGATTCATATTCATTAAACGTATACACAAAGAGAACAAAACAAACAACAAACACAACATACAGTATTAATAATAACTTGTATATATATGAAATTCTTTAACAATCCTTTAATAACACAAAAAAACAAAAAGTATTTAAATTAAAAATTGTAAAAAAAGGGATTTGGTTGAATTTTATTAATTCCAGTTGAAAGGAAAATTAGCGCAAATAAAATATCGTATATCCTTTTTGAAGGACAATGTAAAAAGCATTTTTTTTTTTTTTATGTATAGAGAAATATTGATAATTGATTTAAAAAGTTGATTTTGAAGTAAAACGATTAAATTATAACGTATTGTATTTAAAAAAAACTGAAACTAAAAAGCTTCAGATGTCAAATATTTTATTTTGTTGAAAATATCTTTTATTTTAATTTCATTTTATGGTAAATGTTAAATGCTTTAATCCGTTTTATCCAAAAGTGTTTGTATATGGTTCAACGAATTTTGCTGATTATATCCAATTATCTATTTGTTTTCAGTTACAATAGATAGTACAGAGGATAAGGGTTCCCGAAGTCAATGATTTACTTATTTATTTAAACTTGATTTACTTTAATCGGCATTATTTCATAATCTCGTTTTTGTAAATACTTTTTTTTTGAAAAATCTCGTATTAGAGAAACTCATTTAGTAAATATCGTTTTTTAAGGAATTTAGAGTTGGATACAGAACTATCAACCTTTTCCAGAATATAAAAACGAGATTTTCTAAAACGAAATTTTTAAAAAACAAAATTTCCTGAAAACGATTTTTTTTGTAAACGGAATTTTAAATACCGAGATTTCGACCCCAAAAACTTTTAATTATTATTTTTGTTAAGACCTTACAGATATTTGTTACTGAAATTTTTTAGAGCTTTAATTTAGTTTAGTTTTAGTTTTTGCTCTCGTTTCGCTTTTATTACAATTAGTCAACAAAGTACATGACAGCGTTTTTTGACATTATTTTGTTTACAAATTTCATGAATTAAAAAATATGCAATAGTTTTAAGTTTATTATATACATAGATATTTTTAATAATGGTTTGATATTATTTATCTCTAGATACAAAAAAAAATTAATAATTTTACTAATATTTTATTCTGATAATATAAAAAGCGAAAAAGTTGAAAGTTTAACATCTTTTTTAATGACTGCGTAACGGTTGCGACATGGATGCGTCTATTGTAGTCACTTTCATATAATTCAATACATTTAACTCAGTTTGAAAAATAGCTACCTGTAGAGAGCGGAACGAGAGCGCTCATTGTAGATAGGCTATTAAGAATTATTTGGAAGTCATAATGACAAAAAATCGAAGGATTTAAAGACTTAAAATAGATGTTTTAAGATTTTTAACACTCTTGATTAATATAAATAGATTCAAGGTTGTTCTAATAAATTCTTCAATGGCCTGAACGACAGCTTTATAATACAAAATTCAAAAGTTTTAAAGTTAGCTAAACGCTTTATGCAAAGCTTTTTGTTAAATAAATATTTTAAGCGAATTATTACGTCAAATAATGCAGATGATTGATATTTTTCTTTAAAACTTATGCAGTACTGACTTTAAAATCATATTTCCAATGTTTACTGGGGGACCAGAATTGTCATCTGCCTTTTAAACATGGTTGAAACGTTTGTAAATAGTTTAACCCATTGCGGTACATTATAGAATACAACTTTTTATGGCAATTTATTATCTGTTATTCAAAAATAAAATTTAAATTTTTTCTCAAAACCCTGTCCTACAGAGCTTTGTAATAAACTTTTACTTTACGCGATATATTGGTTTTGTATGCTACCCTTATAATATTAATTGCTTATTCAAAGATTACAATTTACAACTTCAATGAAAATGTTTTTTCATTCATAGCAGAAATCATAAAAGAATTTTATTTTAAAATTAAAGAATTAGTTTTAAGTGCATTTTAAATTGTTAAAAAAAATTTAATTGCATTTTTAAACTAAGTACTTTAGAATTTAGAGTCGAATTAAATGGTAGGTTAATTTTAAATGAAAATATCGAAACTAATTTAAACTTAGTATATTATACTCGATGTGAATCAATTTATTTACCAATTTGATCGGAAATAAACTTTTACTAAATTTTGGCGAGGTTTTTGTCAATCAAATTGTTTAATACAAATCAATATTATATGCAATAAATCGTTCATTAATTTGGTTTATTTTCTTCATATTTTTCCAATTTTTTAAAATATTTTTCAAACATCTAAAAATATTATGTTCTATATATTTAAGATGAAATTATTGGACAATTCACAATAATTAAATCCAATATATACATTCAAGTATATGTAAAGAAACTTACCACAACTTCAAATATATTTCATGCGAGTCACAATATTTTTCAAAATTTACAATTAGAAATTCTGTAGATGATATTAATTACCTGTAAATAAAAAAAAATAATAAAAATTATTTAAAATATTATTAATTAAAATGATTACATTAATATTATATTAGAAAATAGCATATTAAAATAATTTACATTTGTATAATTTAAGTTTATTTAATAGGTAAGAACCGTGGGTAAGCCCTTTGAAGATTATACAATATCCACGGATATTAGAAATTTCAGTTTTAGTTCAAATATTTTCAAATAGATGGAAACTGTCGGAAAAGGACCAAGGGTCTTCAACAAGAATATTTAACACATACCAGAATAGTTATTTATTTGTAAGCTAAAATTTTTTTTTAAACTATTCAGTTAATTTTCTAAGGTAGATGTTATTAATTAAAATTTCAAAAGACAAAATTAAATGTAACACTGATGTGTTTAAATGTCACGAATTTCAAATGTCAAAGTTTCATTACTTGAAATTTGATTAAACTTGTCCGCGTTGTCATATCGCACATTTTAATTAATACGCTTTGGGCATAATAAGCGTAACCATAACACAGGATCGAAGTTGTAGAATGTCAAAAATTATAGCTATCAAATTTTTTAAGCACAATGTAAAACGTTGAAAGCTTAAAAGTGACATTTAATGCAAACAAATTAAGTAAATAAACATAATCAAATTTCAATATGTGAAGTGAAAGTAAAGTAAAAATTGAATTTAATTTTAGATTTTATTTTATTATTTTATATAATAAAATAATTATTCTAATTTTTTATTTTTTATAATTCTATATTCACCAATTTCAATCTAATCAGTAAATTATAAATATAAATAGAAGACAAAACTGAGTCATTAAGCTGCCAAAGTAGCGTAAAAGTTAAAAGTTAAGCGACTTTTGCGTCAAGACTGCGTTGAAACTGTGTTGTTACTTTCAGTGTGTGCATTTGCATTGTTTTCATACGGCTAACTTTTGAAGTAGTATTTCAACATTGTTGGGTATATTCATTATGGCTTTTAGGAGGTTACTGGTAAGATTAGGTTATGTCATTTAACCATAATGTATACATATTTTGTCGAAGACAGTATAGGATCGTATTAATTAGATTCAAAAGTTTAAATAATTTTGTACAAAGGCCTTCTTTTATACAAAATTTTAAAGTTTTTTTTTAGAATTTATTTTCTATTTAGAAAGAAATAAAATTTAAAAATTATTTAACCCTTTATTTTTTTTAATTCTTTTAATTTCTTTTTGTTTTATCTTTTCTACTTCTTTTTTTTTTTTTGTTTTGTTTTACAAATTGACAGCTTTAAAAACATCACTAAAAAGAGTCCTAACCAAACTAACCTACAAAAAAATAAAACTTTTTGTAAAACTCATATCTATTAACACAAAAAAAACATCAGTAGTAACAACAGTATAACAAAAAAAAACCATTTATTTATGTTCTACTTTTTTTATATTATTTCTTATAAATCCATCACAACCCTAGCTGGATATTAAAGTCTTTAAGGAAAATGACAAGGGTTAGGCATATATTTAAGAAAAGTTAAATAAATTTCACAAAATCTAAAATGAAAAAGTGCTAGAATTTAAAAAAGAAAAAACCTTAAGAAAATTCGTAGACTTTGTAATGAATGACACTTTGGTATAGGAACCCAAAATACCAAAACTAGCATAAAATATTTATAGGATACTCTAAGGACATTAAAAGTTTTCTTGATCGTTCCATTTTTTTTTGTTTCATTTTGTTTTAATGAAATTGAGTTTGAAACCAAAAAAAAAAAGAATAGAACTAATTTAAAATAAAATGAGAAGTGAGAGAGAAAGAAATAGAAAGAGAAAAAAAATATAATAAAGTTATATTTTGACCATTTTTTGTGTTGTTTTTTTTTTTTTTGGTTTTAAATTAAACAAAATTTCAAACAATTTTACTTCTGAAAAGAACAAATAAAACACCAACATTCATTTTTAAATTAATTTTTTTGATTCAATAATTTTCTACCCACCCCTTGCAAATTCATGATTTTATTCACCGCAAGAATTCACCACGGCAAACAATCGGCAGAAAAAAATAAGGCAAATTTATAAAATGTTTGATAAATAATTTAATTTGTTTTTTTTTTTTTTGTTTTGGAGTTTAAACGTTTGGTTTTTCATTCAAATTTTCCGAACAAAAAATTCCTACACATTTTATATTTTAATTTAAAAAAAAACAGGAAAACAAGAAAAAAAGAAAAACTATTTGAAAAGTTGACAAAGTTAAATAAAACAGTTCAAAAGAAGAAAGATTAAAAAGAAATGTAAACTGAAAAGGAACAAATTGAATTGAGACAAAAAGAAATGGAACAAAATAAGTAACGGAGTAATAAATAAAGTTTTCAATTAGTTTTTACTCCTTAAGACGTAATTTTCCCACTCCCTGTAGTTTATGACACCGTTGCATAAATGAGTTGTAATTATAACATTATACCAGTATAATAAAACAATCAAATAAAATGAACAACTGTTTCAGTAATTGAAAAAAATTGAAAATATTTACTCTATTGAAACATTCAAGGTTTCAAGTTCAAGGTTTTACTGTTTTAATTAATGTATACAACAAATATTGTGTATTAAGTCGAAAGTGATCCATTGAATATGATATTGCAAACTTCCGAAACATTCCGTGGGACGGGTGTTGCATTTAGTAATTTCCGACTGAAGAGACGAAGTTCTCTGAGATTGCGAATTCTGGAAGCAAATTATTTTTAATGCAGATTCTCCTTAATGTGGTAAAAAATATGAAATGTTAGACCATTTTTTTGGAATTCTTAAAATTCTATTTATAATAGTAGCCTATTAGTTGTATTGTATACTCTTAAGAATTTACCTTAGGTAGGGTTTAGCTTAATTATTTGAGATTAGTTAAACAAATTTTTGATTGAAGTCAATATTGTTGTAACTAGACTCAGATTGTTTATTATTATTCAAAAAGCACCTGCACTTTCTTTCAAACATACTGTTTTTTTTTCACTCAAACTTGGACTAATGTCGTACCACAAATGTTCCATAGACAATGTTTAACCCCATAAATGTTTGATTGCATATCATTCTTAGTTTTAAGCTTTTCTTCAGTATATAATATATACTATAGAAGAAAAGATTATAAGTTCCTTGGTGAAAAAAAATGTATGTGAGTCTGTAAACACGTTTACTCACGTTAAATTACAACCGATTACAATGAAATTTTGTATGAATGCTTTTTTTACAATAGTAAGGCTAAGTTGGTAGATGGGCCAAATCGGACTCTCAAATAAAAACATCGAATTTTTCGAAAAATCTCGAATTCCAACCGTTGGAATGATTTCGAATTTGGTACATAGACTATTATGGGTGGCTACCCATAATAAATAGCTTTCTTAAATTGGTTCTAGTAACATGAGGTAAAGAGATTCTTGGAGTTTCGGGAATATTCTAATAATCCATTAAAATCTCAATCGGTTTTAATTTAAGTTGATATGAATGTTTTTTTTTTGTCAAATCAAAGATAGACCTAATTCGCCCACTGGGTTGGCGAGCTCCCATATAAAATAACCAAACTTCACAAAATATATTAACAAATTCTACAGACTAATGAATATAATAAGAAGATAAGCTTATAGAATTCATCTTGGATTTATTTCGATGATTTTATCAATGTTTTTACATGTAGAATATTTATTTAATGCCTTTTTTTTAAGTTTTTAATAAAATCAATAAGGTTTTGATTTTAATTTATTTATGTAAGATTTGCTAAACTTTTCATCTCACCAACAGTAAATTTAGTATTTCATAATTGTGCTAAATTAAAAAAAAATTGTTCTAAAAGCAAAAATATTTATAATTAGAATAATTTTCTTAACCAACAACCTATGGTAAAGTTTATTATAATTCAAAATATATAATAGACATTTCGAAACTGAAAAATGAACAATGTTGATTCAAAAATTTTTTTTTTGAGATATTCTTTAATAATAAGAATTTCGAGTGACTTAAACGTACAAATTTCACTAACAGAAATGTCTGTTAAAAAATATAATAATCTCTTTCATCACATATATTCATTATAAAATGATGAAAATTAAGAAATTAACTAAAGATATAGATATACTATAATATATTAAAATAGCTTCTAGACGTATTTGTTTTCTTCATTCATTTTTAATATTTCTATCTCTTTCATTTGTTTTTGTTTATACGTGAACTGAACGGAAACTTTAACTACAACTACAATATAGGTTCTTTATTTATTATTCTTTTAATTTTTTTTTTTTTTGTTTCCTGTTATCTTAATTTTTTTTCTCTTTCATTTTCTATTGTATTATTCCGTTAGGTTTTTTTTTCTCATCACTTCTATTATTATTTTATAGTATATTGTTAGTAAGTATAGTTAGTGTTGTCGTTTCATTTCAATTTTGAGTGACATTTTTTTTTTCTTTTAGACATATATCACATCTTCGTTAATAGTCCTTTGTGTAAACAAATAAAAAAAATAAACAAAAAACTAAAATTTCCTCTTAATTTTTTTCTACAAGTAAAGCGATCTTTTAACAAAAAAACAAACAAAAAAAAAACAAAATTCACAATAAAAAAAAGAGATAAAAAATATATCTTTTTTGTTGTGTCAATTTTTTTTTTTTCGAAATAAAAATGGCGTTAAAAAGAACAAGAAATATATATGCAGATAAATATAAATTGTATATATACCTAGTTTTCTGAAAATGATTTTTTTTTCCTTATCTATAACAATCTACCGTTAACAATAGCCGTCAAACTGTTTGATATTTTCTTTCTTCATTTTCTTCTAATATAGTCTGTGTATAGTATATTCTATTATATTTTTATCTTTTCAATAGGTTTCAATTTTTATTTCATTTAACATACGATAGATACAGCAAAAAAAGAAAGAGAAAGAGATAGCATGATATATGTTAGTTTTTGCTTGAATATAGTTAACGTCTTTATGAAGTTATTAAAAAAGGATAAAAATTTGAAAATTTTAATTAATATTTAAGTTAATTTTCGTTTTTTTTTTTCAGGTTTTTAAATTTATGATTACTTTGATTACATCATGATTATAAAAGTACTAAAAAATAATAATTACTTTTATTAGGCCTAAAATCTTTTGTACTTTAATTATTATCAATCGAAATTAAATTTTGATTACTTAATAAATAGGTAATCGTAATGTAATCATTAAAAAATTTTTTACTTAGGTCTGATTTTTATTACATACGATGCTATGACGTTATGATATTTCGTTATATTATGATATTGGTACCGTTAATTAAAAATGTCAATAAGAAGATATGTGGAGGAAAATTCCACATTTTTGTGGTTGATTCCACATGCTAAAATTGATTTTATATAACGATAAATATTAGTCTCGTATGGCATATTAATATCGTACGACGCTTTTCATTTGCGTTTTAAAAACTGTTTAAAGCTTATCAGTACATATGGGAACTTATATATATACACAAATTTATGGCCTATTATAAATTTAATTAAAATGCATTTCGCAATAATAATAATAATTTCCATTATTGGTTTTTAAATGTAAAAGAATAAATTTATAAATAAAATATTAAGGAGATTTTAAATTTGATTTTTTAAATTAATGACAATTTATGTCAAATTCTTTGACAGTAAATTATCATAACGAATTAATTGATAAATTACAGGTTTTCATAAAATAAACATTACAGTATTGTATGCCGAATATTCTATGCCGAGCACAATATGAAATGCAGGTAAAATCGCCAGAAGGAAATTGAACCATATTGTCCATTTATTAAGGAAGAATTAAGAATGCATAACAAGAATGGAATCCTCGAGATGGATCTAGGTCAAGAGGTAAACCGAAAAAAATATGGAGAAGAAAGGTACTAGATGAATTAATAAATTAAAAAGACACGAAATAACCACGATTGAAATAGTTGAAAAAGCTATGAATAGAAACTAATAGAGACCTCAAGTTGTAGTCCTATGCTTCCAAGTGGAGTAGCAGGCAAAAAAAATTACATGGATTAGTGTATTAGTTGTCATAGTAATCATCTTGTGTATAATGTGGTTGAAAACAGTCACTTTGTGTTGGTGACTGTGATTTGACGTACTTGGGATGACTCATTTTGTGCTTCTTGGTTTGTTGTTAGTCTCGAATTTCCAATCCCTTTGGTGGTGACTGAGGAAAATGTCTAAAAATGGCAATTCTTGATTTTGTTCTGTATCATGAGTGAATTCAATACTTTCGTGGGCTGAGTTGATAAATGACAGGGTGTCTTGTACTTTGTCCTTCTTTAGAATAACAAATACGTCATCTAGGTATCTCAATCAGACTCTAAGAAAGCTTTCCAGATTTCTTTTTGCTTGGTTTCTAAATTGGCCGTAAAAATCTCACTGAGGAAGGCCTCACTTTTCTTGGTTTCTAAACGGGGCATAAAAATCTCATTTAGGAAGGGCGATAAGGGTTGTCCTTTCGGTGCACTTTTTATGTGTTTGTAAAACTGTTCGCCGGAACGTGAAATAATTTTCTTCCATGCAAAGTTTGGTCAGTTTAATGTATAAAAAGTTTCTCAGAAATTTCAAAGCAACGATTATTCCATATTTACAATTCCAGAATTCATTACAACTTCGGATTCTTTGAGGTAAAAATTTTCCGTATTAATTAAATTCATCTTAAAAATTAAATATTTCAAATTCGGTCTTAAGTAAATTTTATGTTTTTTTTTTTGCAATATTATTTTTGTACTCTACTCTACTTTTATATTGTCAAAGAAAATGTCCCCTGCTTCTATTGAATTTTTATTTTACACTGTATTTATTTTCTACATGTGTTTATTTTTTCAACTAAAAGAAAATAAACACCCAAAAGACGGGTAAAGAAAATCCATGTTTTCTTTTGTTTGGTTTTTATTTTTTTGTTTGGTTTTCCATTTTCAGAAAATTTTTTAAAAACCTTTCAAATCATCAAATTTTTATTTTTGAATGACAGAAGGGATAATATGTCAAAACAAAAAGAACCTTTATTTTTTCAAAGTCTTTTTTCCCATGATGAATATTGTGTTGGTTTAGTCTTTGTTATTACTATTCCTTTTTTAAGTGTAAATACAGTAGGGCGCAAAATGATGAAACAATTTGTTTTGTAATATTTTGATACACTTCAAACGTGTCTTTAAAGGAGTTTACCGTAAATTCTTTAGAACATTTAAATCAATTTCAATCATAGGTTTTAGGCCGGCAACTTTTAAATCAAAAAGCCTTTTGAAAAGATCCAATTAAGTGAGCTCCTGGTCAGCTCAGTTATCCCATTGTATCTGGTAGGGGATTGTATATAAATAAATAGATAAATTAATTTTAAAAGTTCTTATGTAAAAAGTGTAAGCGTTTTTCTTATAATAAAGGGAATATGGAAAGGAAGAACAGTACTTGTCAATTTTAATTTACAGCTAGATTATGTCACCATTGAGTGACAATGGGTATAAAATTTTGAGTGGCACAGACTAACACGTGTTACGCGCTGCGGTAGATCGAAAGTTTATATTCGATTTTGTTTTATTCTCCTAATTTCTGTTCAATTGTTTTGTATTTGAGTTGCCTTTTGGCATTCCAGTGTAAAATTTTATAAAAAGATGCATATAAGCATTATGTTAAGGGATTTTCTATTTATTAGAAGAAAATCTTTTTAGAAAATTAGTTTATTTTATTTTTTTTTCATCTTCTATTCATTTTTTTTTTTTTTAAATTATAATAAAAAAAATTTGTACTTTATTTTTTTTTTTTATACGTTTATCGCATTAAAGAAAAGCTCAAAAAACCCAACCTAAATTGAAAATGCATGGACATTTTAAATTCGAAGGTATTTTTAAAAACATACCTAATAATAATAAGATTTTATGTTTATAAATTTTAAGCTGAATAATATAAAAAAAAAAAAAATGAATTGAAATTTTTTGTTAGATTTTTCAAGAAAATCTCAGATTTTCTTTTCGGAAATGGAATTTTCTTAGAAGGTATTCGAAAATATGAAGTGAATGTATCTAATAAACAAAATATAAACTTTACGATTAGGTTATAATAATTCAAAAAGCATCGAAAGATCTAATATAATTTTAGTTTTCCTATATGTACTACATACTTTAAAAACCTAAGGTTATTACTTGATGTATAATCTAAGTCTTGATTCTAGAGATTTGAGAGTTCTAGAGTATTATGCGGAACTTTTCGAAAAGTATTTGATCAGCTAATTAAGATCTTTCATAACATAAAACTAATTTACTCTAGCGAATAGGTAAAGTATCCGTCAATTTCAATAAGGACTCAATTTTGTGTGACATTACTAAGTGTATAACCGTAACACACGGTAAGCAGCTCAATCTCATCAGTTAAACTTTTCAGAACAAGAGCTCTAAAATTTAGAAACTCTTTTCTAAGCCGCACCTCCAAGTTGTGGAACACATTGCCCCAATATATGTTTCCCAACACATTTGATCAGGAAAAATTGAAGAAGGAAATCAACTTATACCTCTTGGGTTGCCCATTCAACCCTTAATAGTCAATATATTTATGACTTGTCGTTACTTTTCAGTCATAATACTGAAAGAATAATACTTATCCTATTATTTTGGCTACGAGGGGAGGTTGACTTAGCGTAGTAAAAATCTCACACTTCTTGGGGGATTAGGATTTCAGGTGCCTTTTGAAGGTTTTTTCCGTCCTTAGGTAAAAAACAAAAAAAAAACCCGAGATAGTGTAATACAACAGTTAAGATATTTTCTCTTCAAAAAATGATAAAAAGTTTAATGATGATAAGATCTTGGGATTATATACAATTTAAGATATTTTAGCTGAGCATGTGTTTATTGTACTCAAGATAAGAAAATCAAATGCGCTGAAACGGAATTCCTATTGCCCCAAATTTCAATAAAAGTAATTTATCACTTTGTGAAAACAAATCCAAAGGTGATGAACATTTTTTAAGTTTTAACATTGTGCAACTTTAACAATAATGTTTATGACTTAAGTTAAGTCATATAACGTTTCGGAAAAAAAGTAAACGTTGGCTAAAAGTTAAAAGGTTTCGATGTAATAGGGTGCTTTAATCACGAGTTGCCTGAAAATGCTGGAAAATTTTTCTAAATAAAATTGTAAATTGCAAAACAATTATTAGTATAATTTTGTAAAATAAAAGTAAAATCTTAATATTTGGATTTAAAAGATATTTGTAGTAACCGTATAGGAATTTCATAAAATAACGGTTAAATAGTCAATTTTTATAAATTATCTTAAAGAATCAGCATTCGTCATAACCGTTCATGTTAAAATGGCAAATACCCTAAAAAATGTATGTATTTCTAATGGGGCTCAAACATTTTTATTTTTGTTTTGGGTGGGGCAGTTCTTTAATGCTCTTTTAATAAAAAATAAGATGGTATTATTTTTGTTCCCAAAAAATGTTTACAATGTTCTTAATAAAATATTATTATAGAAAAAACGAAATAAAAGAAAATAAAACAACTCCATTAAGTTTTGCTATCATAAATATTTTATAAAAATAACAATTCTTCCTACTTTTCTTTTGTTACAAGATTTGTTACAAATTTTTGATAACAAAATGTATTTAGATCATGAGTATTCATAAGATATTTAAAGTATCTATCGAAAAAATTTAACGCTATCTTAAGATGTTTTTCCAGAAGAACTAACCAAAAAGAAAGTTAAATTGTATAATAATGAATTGAAGAGTTTTAATACGATTTGATGGATTAAAAAGAGATTTAAATTAAGGGTTATTTAAATATTATTAATTATTTAAAAAAAAAACTCTCCAATCTAAAAAACCTTGTTCCTTCAATTTAAAATAAGCGATTTGACGTTCACAAGAACTTTAAAAAAGCAGGTGATGAAAAAACCACGATTCCATACCTTTGACTCTATATCCACGCCTCCTCTTTTTCTGCTTCAATTCATTATTAATTATATGAATAATAATAAAATCCATACTTAGAATATAATACCAATGTGTTGCCGAAAATCTGTTAGAAAGTGTCGAAATATAATGTTTGATGTTAGCAGTTCAATAACGTTTAATTTATGAAATATATACACTGGTGCCTAAATTATTAGTTTACAAAAACAATGGGGAAGTTTTCCAAATTCTTATTTAGTAAACTTATGATGATTCTTAAATAATTTCTAAGGATTTAACTTTCCCTAAAATTTCAAGTTTCTAGCTTCAGTCATTTAGAAATTATATGGAGGAAAAATTATAATAAATTGGATTTAACGATAACGATAGATTTTAGTACCGTATGGCAACCTTATGCATTTGTGCTTCAAAAATTTGTAAAGTTTATTAGTACATATTATATGCAATATATGAAAACTAATTTATGGCCCATTATAAATTAAATTAAAATGCATTTTTAGTATTAAAAGACAAATTTCATAATGAAATTCCCTCCTTGTAAAATAATTTTTTAATCAAAAAACCCACTTCTCTAACAATAAGGAGTCCTTAACTGTAATTATTATTACTTCATAACAGCTGATGAAATAGATTTGAAATAAAAATTGTCCAGTGCTATGCATTTGATTTAAGAGATGAAAAAATTTCATTGTAAATTGTGAAATTTTCAACATAGCCATTTTTTTTTTAAGTCCTTGATAAACATTTTTTCAACATAGCCTCATTATATTGAAAGCCTTTATAAAATTAAGAATAAATGAGCTGCATTAGAAAGTATATAAAGAAATAAAAACTAGATAATATTAACAAATTTAATATTTTTTGTGGAAAATGTCTTATATACACTTTTGTGTAGATACTCATATAGATACAGGAGATGAAAGGATATGAGAGCTGGAAATATTCCTAGTAATTCTTTTATATAATTTTGAAATTTTGATTTCAATTTTTTTTTTAATTTAAAATAATGAAAAATAAATAATTGCCCAATTTTTTTTTGGTAAATAATTTTATATATAAAAAAAATGAAAATTTTAATGAAAATTGATTTTTTTTTTTCTTTGAATTTTCCAAAAGAAAATTATTTGTAAAGAAACTCAAGGCTTCACAAATAAAATAAATGGTTTTGGATTTTTTTTTGCACCCCAATATCTTTGCTTTTCATCATTTTTCAAAATTGATAAAAAAAAAAATAAATAAAAATTTGGCACAAAAGCTTAAATATTTTTTTTTTATTTCAAATTTAATGTTTAAATTGTGAATTAATTGAATGGTAGGCAGACGGGTGTAGTTCCAGTTATATTAAAAAAGAAAATGAAAAATGAAAAAGAAATAACAAATTAATAATTCTTATTATTACATTGTTGTGTGTTTTACCCCCATTACTGTTCAAGTTTATTCTTATATTTATTATGTTCTTATGAGTTTTCATTTTTTCTTGTTCAATTTTAAATAAAAAACAACAATAACTATAATAAAAAAATAAAATGAATAACTTTAATAAAAGCTATTATCAAAATTAGGTAAAATTTTCTAGATAAAATTGTTAAAGAGGGTGATTTGAAGATGAAGAAGAAGTAAATAAAAAATTGTATTGTAATGCCCGTATTGAATTGTTTAGAAATAAAAATAAATAAATAAGAAAACTGTTTATTGAAACAAACAATACATCTGTTTTTTTTTCTTTTTACTTTTTGTAATGCTTATTTTACTTATTGAGTTTCAGTAGGCTGGCATTTCCATTCACAACACAACATTTAGACAGTCCAAGAGATGCACAACAGTTAGACCACACAAAAGATAAATTAGACAACAGGTAGACAACACAACATTAAGACAACACAACAGTTAGTACACGACAATTAGACAATCCAACATTAAGACAACACAACAGATACACAAAAGTTAGACCACAAAAGCGAAAAATCAGACAATAGTTAAACAACACAAAAGTTGAACAACATAATAGTTGGACAATCCAACATTAAGACAATACAACAATTAGACAACACAGCAGTTAAACAACGCGACAGATAGACAACACAACAGTTAGACAACAAAACAGTAAGACAACACACCATCATGACCGTCGAATCATCATTATGACCATAATTATCATTATCATCATCATCATCACTATCATATAAATAGACTCAGGAGGTAACACTGATCTAAAATATAAATCATTTTCCCTATCTAGCTTGCTTTCTTTCCCAGGGTACCAACACCGTACTAAATTATTATAAAACACACCCATTTAAGGTGCAGGGTACAAAAACCCTTGATTTGTTTCTTTACTTGGATTTATTATACCCGTATGACTATATAATCGGGTCATAGTCAAAGTAGTCAATGACTATATAGTCGGGTCATAGTATGACTATATAGTCATAGTCAAAGTGTTTAATAAATTTACCATTACGTTTGTGACGCAGAGAAGGAGTAGATATAGACTCAAGTGTATGAATCGGATCAGAATCGAAAAATAAATCGATTTAGCTATGTATGTCCGTCCGTCCGTCCGCACGATAACTCAAAAACTAAAGGAGCTAGAATCTTGAAATTTTCGCAAATTGATTTTTTTTTTGCAATAGCCGTCATCGCTATTTAAATCCAGCCATTTTGGTCCATGGGTTCGGGTAGCTGCCATACAACTTCTTTTTTTATATGAGTATTTCTCTGTACCTATTACAGCTGCGTGTCTGAAATTTTGCCAAAAATAGTTTAGTGTAATGGCCAAAGTTACAGCAAAATTTGGTTGGTCTATTGCAGAGGGTTCGAGTAGCTGCCATATAACTCCTTCTTTTATATGAGTATTCCACTAAACTAAATAAAGTATGTTTGAAATTTTGTCAAAAGTAATTAACCGGATGATGTAATGTATATGTTACGGTCATACGGGTATCCCAGAGTTGACACAGTCTACTCTACTACACTCTTCCTCGTTTTTAACATGAAATTACTCACATATTGTCAACAATTATATACAAGACAACTAGTATTGAGCTGTTGTAATGTTTAAATTGTCACAAACAACTTTAATATAACTGTTGTGATTGCGAATACCTCAATATTTTATCTTATTAATTCTAGGTTGTGTTGTGAATCAGAATAGAGATATACAATAAAGTTGTATATGACAATTTTTTTTTCATCTTGTATTGTAAAAGCCCCTTAATAATTTTAATGTTATATATCTCAAGAACAAATAAAGATATTGAATTTAAAGACTTTTAGAATATTACAGAGGGAAAAAATATATGTTATGTAAATAAATATTACTTAGGACTTAAAAATGTGTACCTAATTTCTCTAGATGGTGGAAAAATTGATCCGAAAATTTAAAAAAAGATTTCTAGTTTTACCCTATATTCATAATCTCAAAAATTTGTGAATTTGAAGAAAGTTTATAAACAATATAACAAATGTCAAGTTAAATTTCCTAGAACTATTTTTCCCCAATATGATATTACCCCAAACCAGGACTTTATGAAAAATAATCTTAAGAGTTAAGTTTCCTAGTACGCGGAGTAGAAATAATGTTTCGCCAAGTTTTTGAAAACAAAATTACTAATCGTTGTTTCAAAATTAACTCTCAGTAGCTTAGATCATATATAATTTAAGCTTTCGTACTATGAATTCTGGTTCAGAGTGACAATAAAGGGATAAATTATATGAGTAGGGACTAGCTTTTAAAAAAAATCTCTTGCTCATTGTCAGCGTGTCTAAGACCAAAAACAAGGATTAGTTATGCGCTATATGATAGCCAATTCAAAGAAAAATATAGCGTTAATTTGTTAAGATTTTATTAAGAATATTAAAAATAGAAAATTCCAGAGTGTCTTGAAAATTTCAATATTAAAAAAATTTAAAATCTATTAGATAATTCATTTTGCTATAATATACTTAGACTACATTAGTAACTTAACTTCATCTTAAGAAAATAAATTTCACTGAATAATGAAAAATAATAATTTTCAGAAAATTACAAAAAAAAAAAAACCATGAAATACAGTAACAAAATAAACTTTCATTTTTGTCCCATATAATATATAGGTATTTCTTGTTCCAAATTATACTCGTTTCATTTCGAAATATTTCTGTGAACTTAGTAATTATCATTAAGATCACATAAAATTTTCTAAATTTGAAACTTAAATTTAGATGCATTTTTTCCGTTTAATTTATTTTAACTTTTATATTATATATATATATATGTATATACATATATATATTTTCATCATTAACAAAAAAAAACAAAACAAAATAACAACAGCAACAGAAGCAAACACTAGTTAAAATAATATCAACGAAATTAAGCACATGAAAATGAACTGCAAAAATATTTAGCACAATATATAAATATACATATACATATATGTTTATATCGTTATAGGGTATACTAAAATAAAGTACGTAAAAATGTATTATATATTATTATATATATACAATTTATATTGTATATAATTAACACAAATGACTCTGGTGTTACAAACTTAACTTAATTATGTGTTTCATTATATACGATCCTAAAAGATTACTTTTAATTTTTACATCCAGTACACATATATATATATATAAATATATATATATATGTATACACAATTTCTAATCTCTTTCCTCTCAGCATAAATTCATTTTCATTCTTTTATATTATTTTTTTTAACCCAAATTTAACCCCATTTCGAATGAATTCACTTGAATTCATCATGATTCATTCTAATTTTAATTTTTGTTGTTGTTTTTTTTTTTTGTTTTATTTTGTTTAGCACGAGATTGATGAAAAGGAATAATAATGTAAAAAAAAAAGAAACAACAACAATTGGATCATAAAAATTCTTATCCAATGACTTATATACATATTATGTATAACAAAACTGTAAATAATTATATTAGATACATATATATTATAATAGAGTAGGTATACATGGTATACTTATCCGCTTAAAAACGTGCTCCTTAATAAACTGTTAATGAAATAATCTGTATATATATATTATTCAAATATATATAATATGTATATATGTTTTCATATAGATATATGTATTAAATAATATATTTTAACATAAGCATAAATAATTAAATATATATGTATGTATATATACATATACTTTAGAATAATGACAGTTTATAGAGCTGTTATATTAAACACTAAAGAGCGATGAGTACAATATTCACTGCAGGGAATTTTAATAAAAACGCGAATGCCAATACTTAGAAATAAAAAAAAAAAAACAAAAAAAAAACCAAACCAAAGAGAACAATAATTATGTAAAAAAAAAAAATAAAACAAAAAATAAAAGCTTGAAATAGCAACTTGCAAAATATAAAACAGTTAAATTATACAATACTGTTTTTATACTAAAAAATGGTATTTTTATACTGATGGTATACTAAAAAAAAAAAAAACAACAAAACTGTATCTAATGGTTGTCTATGAGACAAATAAATTGAATTTTAAGTGTACCTAGATAACTGTACTTTAATACTCTCAAAATTAAAATTCTTGTCTGAAATAAATAGCTTTTATGTTTTTTTGTCTTTTTTTTTTTGTTTTTTTAACTTTATTTACTTTAACTGTTATTAAAAATAATAATGAATGTTAGACAAAGATAGAAATACCAAAAAAAAAAAAAAAAAAACAACAAAATAAAAACATATTAATGTGTTAAATGTAAAAATAAAGAGAATATTATAAAAAAAAAAAAATATTTTAAAAAAACCTGAGAGTTGAGAGTATGAGTGAAAGAAGCAAAAAACTAGAAAGAGAAAAATAAAATTAATAATAATGAAAACATGTATAAAAGCCGTTTAAATAAAAAAATATAAGTTGAAAATGGTCTGAGGACCTGAGGGCAAAAGATTTCGAGAATGAGAATGAATAAAAGTTGGAAAAAATGATTACCAAAAATACCAAGAAAAAACGAAACACAAATATAGCGCAAATATATTCATTTTTAAATTTGAAGATATACGTATTTATGAAATATTTTCATTAATTATATATTGCATATTTTTAGGCTTTTTCGAAGCCTAGAAAGGGAAAATTAAATTGAAAAAATTTTAATTTTATTTTTTTTTTTAATTAAGTTTTAAATTTATTTTGATTATTTGTTTTTTTAATTTTTATTTATATTTGTAGTTTTAATTTCAAAATATATTTTTGAAAAGTTATATTTTTACAGTTATAATAGGAAAAATGTTGAGAATCTATAGAAGAAGAAAGTTGAACAAATTTTATAGAATACAAAAGTAAGGTTTTACATAGAGTTCAATATCAATAAAATTGTTCCAGGTGATTGTTTTATTTAGTATTTAACAAAAGGTATGCAATATTTTTTTGAGTTTTTATATCTAACAATTTTCAAAGGGCAGGTATTTTTAAAATTTTATTTTTTTTATTTCAATTATTTCAATTCTCAAAAGAAGGCTTAAGGATCGTACAGAGATTACAGTTGTTAAAGTTGTTTCGTAGACTATTTTACACTATTTAGTCAATGCAGAATCCAGTCGTCAGGTGGATACAAAATAATAAACACTTGTAAATGATGAAATTGATATGAAAATTGTGTGATAAGATTTCCATGTATCTTATTTCTACTAAGTATATAACTTAAGATAAGTAAAGCACAACATACAGTAGTGTGTTAAGAAATTTTTTAACTGGAAGCTGTAGTGTAGTACGGTACCTTAAAAAGCATAACATGTAAGTACTCTACATTTCAATTCGTAATCAACTACTATAGTTCTAATTTACCAAAATAAATGGGATCAAACAAATTAATAGAAGGGATGAATAGCATTTATATACCTTCCCAATTAAATCCTAGTCATATAGTATCTTCTCAAATGCTAGTCAGATAGTATCTAATAGAATATATCTAATATATAATTTTTATCACAATAAATAAATAAATATATACCTCGTCTGGATTGACTGTCTGGACTCACTAGAGATTTTGGCTAAGTAAATTATTGTATTTTAAATTAAAATATTTAATTTGAATTACTTTAAGACGCTAGCCGTGTTAGAGATACAAGGATATGATTAAGAATTTGCACGTTCATCCAATATAAGCAGAAGAAATAGCATAAGAAGTATGTAAGCACCTTTATTCGATATGATTAAAAGGAGCCGAATAGTGATATGAAATACAAGAAGAAAATTTTACACCGGAATATTTACCCTTATACCCTTATGCGGAAGGGCTATAAATAAACAACTTAAACATAACTTTGTTTTCCTGCATATTTTTTTATCAAAATAGGGATTTATAAGGATACCACCTATATTATTCTGTGAAGGTATCTTAATTATCCCATGCAATATATGTTACTTATATAATTTACTTTCATATATATTTACATTTTAACATATATACATATAAATTATGTTAAGTTAGTTATATATTCTATAAAAACATCCCATTTTATTATTTAAATAAAATGAAAATAAGAAAATATACTATTTAGTAATTTGAAAAGTAATTGGACTTATTTTTGGGTACATGCTAAGTTTTACAATTTTTAAGTTTATTCTTCAACAAATTTTACCAACAAAAAAAAAATAATTTTTTAATACTATAAAATATAAGCTAAAAACTTATGTTAAATAAATAAATTCTTTTCCGATGTGTGTGCATATATACATTAATAAAATATTAACTAAAGGATAATAGTACATAGTTAACATAATATTTAAAGGATACTTGGAAAAGAGAATTAAAAAAAGGTATGAATAAAAAAAACTAATGGATAATCATCACCTATATAATATACTGGTTCTATATCGTTTAAGATAAAATTCAATAATATTATTTTATGGTACAATGGTGGAAAAATCAACTAATTCTATTATTTATTTAATTAATGGAACACTCTCAAACATATGGCAGTCAAATAATATCACCCTGCGTACAAAGTTAAAAATATTTGAAACAAACCTCAAATCAGTACTTCTATATGGCTGTGAAACATGGAAGGTAACCGCCAATATCACTAAAAAGTTGCAGACGCATGTAAACCGTTGTCTACGCCGAATCTTAAGAGTTCGTTGGCCGCAAATCATTACCAACAAACACCTGTGGCAAAAAACGAACCAAAAGATGATTGAAGTCGAGATCCGAGAAATAAAATGGATCTGACAGACCTCAATGGATCGGACATATCTTGAGGAAACCAGAAGAAAACATTGCTAGGTAATGTTTTGAGTGGAATCCATAAGACAGACGACGAATGGGTAGACCAAGGAAAAGATGGTGAAGTACTGTTTTGAAAGAGGCAGAAGGGCAATGCAAAACGTGGTTAAAGCTAAAAGGAATTGCTTAGGATCGTGAAAGGTGAAGAGGATTTTTTGGCGCCCTATACCCCACCAGGCGTTTTAGGGTCCAGTAAGAAAGTAAGTAAGATTAGTGTGGAGGACGGATCGTCTAACTACGTACACAAAATATTCAACTTTACGGGGCAATTAATTGAAGCAATTTTATATGTTTCGTTAATAAATCCAACAAGGCTATATATAGGATGAAGTAGAGTTCGTACAATAACTTCAAAGACATCAATGTTTCAATCGATTAACATTAGTTTGGGTTATGGAATCCGATGAAGAAAAATAACGTTGAAGGGATTAGTGAATGGTATATTACAACAAATATTCTGGCCTTACGTTACTTTTCCTTTTATTTATTTGGTTTATATATATGTATAATAAATATGTATTACGTACTAGTTTATTAAACGTATATATTTACAGAATTTTCTATGTTTTATTTTGAAAATATATAATTTTTACATAAATTTAATGAATTCATTATAGTTTTATTTCAAATTTAACTAAAAACTAAAATAAATATTTGATATCCCCATTTATGTACCTTTGTATGATGTGTAGAATGTCCGAGTGTGCGTATAAAAAATTTTGGGAACTATAAACATTATCACTGAAAGCGTTTTCAATCAAATAATTTTTGTTTTTAATCTAAGAAAATCAATAATTTTTTTAAAAAATATTCTTTAAAGTTTGGGAAACGATAAGAAAGTTAAAATTTAATTGCAGCTTTAATGATTAATTTTATGCCGCATTAAAAATGACACAACTTGATCTCGATAAATAATTTGTAATTTAAAAAATTGTTTACGTTTTTATTGAAAACTAAACTTTTAGTTTAGAGGTCATATTTAGGTAAAGAGACGAAGCGTTCATAGTTAATTTGGACATAGGACTTTTTTGCTAAGCTATACTAGATTTATTAAGTTGTAAAAGCTTTGAAATATATGCGACTTAGAGGTAGATGCGACATATTAGTTATTAGTTTTAAAAGAATTTGTAACGAGATATGTGACATTTTTTCTTAGTACAAAATTGTGAGACATTTATCTGATGTCAAATATTTCATTATTCCAAAATTTGCTTTTGGTGCTTACGACTTTTCTCCCTAGCACGGCAGGATACAACACTATATACCCTAATACAGATATCCTGTATTTTTACACTTATTATTTCAAAAATATAAAATACAAACTAAATATTTGTATACAATAAATATTGAAATCAAAAAATTGGTAAACTGGTATCCATAGCAACCTATGTAACAATAAAATATATACTAAACTTATAACCTAAAAAAGCAATAGATAACGAAAAAGTTTAATATCAAGATATATGTTTTATGTATAGGTAAATTATAACTTCCTTGTATGTATAAATTATATTACTCATGCTCTAATTCCAAATTACATATTAAGGTATCCAAAAAAAAGCAAAAAAAGTAAAAACAAAAAGGAAATAGGTTATTGGATATTTTATTAAGGTTTTGTATAATTGATAACCATGGAGTAAATGAAAATAGTAAATATAGTAGTATACCTTTAGCATACATTAAAATATTTAATAAGTTTTTATTTTTGTTTTTTTTTTTAAATAATAAGAAAGGTATAACGTATGACCCCACAGAATCTTTAATTAAAAATATGCATGAATAGTTTCTGTATTATGATAATAACGAAATAAATAATCAATGGAATGAGAATATATTATATAGTGAATCTATGATTATACAATTTGAAAACGCAGAAAAATTTTGGGTTTGGAATCCAGAATTGATTATCTTTATCTTTAAATAAAAAAAATACTGTTTTTTGGAAAATATTATTTCGGAACTTTCAGCGGAATTCGTAAAGAAATACAATTTTTATAATTATTAAACTTTTCCCAGCTTCAAAAGGTATAGAGTAATGCTCATATAAAAAAAGAAGTTATACTCGAACCTAGACCAAAATGGATGGATTTAAATAGCGATGACGGCTATTGCATTAAAACGAATTTGTGAAAATTTCAAAGTCCTAACTCCTTTATTTCTTGATAATTCCGTGCGGACGGACTAGTTAAATCGTTTTATTTTTTTATTTCGATCCGATCCGTACACTGGAGTCTATATCTACCCCCCCTCCTTCTCTGCGTCACAAACGTAATGGCAAATTTAGTATACCGTTTTGACTAATCGTCATATGGGTGTATAAAAAATCCTGAACTACAGAATCACGAGTATAAAACTTGATTATAAATTTTTTATTTATTTATTTATTTATTTATTTATTTATTTGAACCAAAACAAGGTTTTTACAAAAAAATTCTTAAAACTAAAACTTATAATTAACATGAAATTTGATTACATAGCCAAAAAAATTTTAAATACATTAAGAATCAAAAGTATAATTATTTGTTTATTTGTAGAAAATGCATACAAAGCAAAAACATAGTTGAAATTAAATTTATGAATACTAACTGTATTAACTAACTGTATAAAATAACTAAATTAAAAAAATAATATGAACTTGAAGTTTATTATGATATAATGAAGGTTAAAATTATTGTCTTAGGTCATGAATGAGTTTTAAGTTTAATTTATGTTTAAAAGTGTATCGAGAAATTTGTGTAGAATAAAGATGACTGTGTTTATTGAATGTAATGCAACATCTATTTATTGGTTCATTTATTTTAAGACCATAACTGTAAAATGTCACCGAATAATTATTTGTCTGGAAAATATAATCTGAAAAAACGTTTAATCTGGTTTTGTATTCAACTCAAATTCCCATATCATAATCTTATTACATATAAACTTATTTGTACACAAATTTCATAAATTCGGTATTTTTGGTTTTTCGGATTATATAATTTTCGGGATTTTCGGAATTTAAACAGATATGTACTATGTTGATAAACAGTTATGTACTCTTTTTAAAAAGCAAAATTTTTGACTATTTGTAAAATAATCTTGGTATATTTTGTAGATGATGATGATGCTTAAACCGCTAGCTGTCTATTTTCTAAATATAATAAAGCGATTTTTGAAAATGTTTGCAAACCCCTTTTTTTATACCCTACACCTATAGAATAGGTAAAGGGGTATATTAACTTTGGTATGGTGTTTGTAACCACCTAAAGGAAGCGAGCTAGATATGGAAAAGTATATATATTTGTGATCAGCGTGACCGCCTTAGTCGATATAGCCATGTCCGTCCGTCCGTCCGTCCGTCCGTCCGTCCGTAGGCACGATAACTCAAAAAATAATGGAGCTATCTTGATGAAATTTTAGCTGTAGGTTACTAGGACTGAAAGTACGGCGGGGATTGCATATGGGCGAAATCGGCCCGTGGGTTCGGATTCTGGACCTTTTAATCAGTTTCAGGGCTAACGAACAAATATAAAAAATCACGATAACTCAACAACCAATGACGCTATCTTCATCAAATTTGTGCTGTAGGTTACTAGTAATGAAACTACTTCGAGAATTGGGTAAGGTCGGGATTGGACCATGGGTTCGGAACCTAGAACTTTTTGATCGAATTTAGGCCAAACGAGCATAATTCCAAAACCAATGAAGATAGAACCTCCAAATTTGGTATCAGGGTGTCCCTTCCTATTTCCTAAGTGTCTTGTGAATTTGGGCCCCATTGGAGTAGTGGGTCGGGACCAGCCACACATTTCCGAAGACCTTAAAGTATATCTTTAAAATTAATAAAGATAACAACTTAAAACAATGTAGAAGCTTCCAATTTGCCACAAGGGTGTTCTTTACTATCTCTTGCGTGTTCCCCTAATTTGGGATCAGTTGGAGTGGTGGTTCTGTACCCCTCTCAGACCTCCCAAGTTTTAAAGGCTTTTAATCGAAATTACTAAAAATAGTTACTTAAAATTAAGATAGGCAGTTCAAATTGTGTACAAGGGTTAACTAGTACTATAGTACAGCGCGGACTATATAAGGGCGAAATCAGCCCAACGGTTCGGATTCCGGACCTTTTAGTCGGTGTCAGGGCTAACGAGCATATATAAAAAATCACTATAACTCAACAACTAATGAGGCTATCTTCATGAAATTTGTGCTGTAGGGTATTGGTAATGAAACTACTGCGGTGATTACGTATGGTGAGGATTGGACAAGGGGTTCGAAACTGAGAACTTTTTGATCGAATTTAGGCCAAACTAGCGTAATTCCGAAACCAATAAAAATAGAACCTCCAAATTTGGTATCAGGGTGTCCCTTCCTATTTCGTAAGGGTCATTGAAATTTGGGCCCCATTGGAGTAGTGGGTCGCGGACCAGCCACTCAGTTCCGAGGACCTTAAAGCATATTTTCGAAATTAATAAAGATAGTAACTTGAAACAAATGTAGAAGCTTCCAATTTGCCACAAGGGTGTTCTTTACTATTTCTTGCGTGCCCCCCTAATTTGGGATCAATTGGAGTGGTGGTTCAGAACCTCTCTTAGACCCCCCAATGTGTAAAAGCTTATCATCGAAATTAATAAAACTAGTAACTTAAAATTAAGCTAGGACGTTCAAATTGTGTATAAGGGTTAACTAGTATTGAAAGTATGACGGGACTGCATATGGGCGAAATCGTACCATGGTTTCGGGTTCTGGAACCCTTGAAAAGTTCAAGGACTAGCAAACATATATCTTAAAAACACCATAACTCAAAAAATAATGCCGCTATTTTGATGAAATTTAACACTAAGTTACTAGGAAAGAAAGTACCATGGGAATTGGTTCTGGTCGAGTTTAATTTCAAAGCCAAAGAATATATTTCCTATTTCTTATGTGTCCCCGAAATTTAGACTTAATTTTAGTGGTTCAGTTATGTTCAAAAGTACTTGCTGCATTTATGTAAAATTTATTTTTATATTTAAATGAATTATATGAAAAGGTCTAAATTTGTAATTGTATTTTAGAAATACATTTATTGCATATTTTGCGTTTATAAGCTTTTCTATTAGGCATATAAACTAACCATTTAAAATAATTGCAATTTTTAAAAATTTGGATTATTAAATATATTATGCTTTGATTATCTTTTTATCACAAAATTTAATAATTAGAATTTTTTCATTTTGTAATTGAATTGGAATAAATATATTTTCATTTATTTCAAGTTTGTTTGTTTTTTAATATTTTTAAATAGATAAATTAGTAAGAATTTTTAATATTTTTTAATAGATAGTGTAATTAGAAAATGTTTTTAGTATTATAAAGTTGATTTGGTTCTCTATGTCTTACGATCAAATTAATAGCAGCTTTTATGGTGTTAAAATGACTTATGAATATGTCCTTAAATTTGAACCAAATAGGTGTAGGGTATTTCTAAGTCGGTTGCACCGACTGACTGTTGCTTTACTTGTTTTTTTAATAAATTGTACATCCGATTGAAAACAAGCTCCACTATAGAAATATACATCTGCATCTGTTCTTCTAGACATAAACGTTTCAGATTTTCTGGACTATACCGAATTCAAATATTATACAATATGTGTGGTTTCAGACAAACAAAAACTTGCTAATTTGGATACAAAGTTGCCGGATCCGTTTACTTATTACCGCATTAAAAATTGGTCACACATCTTTCTATCAATCAAAAACTTTGAATTAGACTGAGTACTTTTAAGTTTTATGTAAATATTGTTACCTTGAGCTCTAGACAGTAGAGTGCACACAAAATCACATAAATACCTTGCAGCCCAATGTTTATATGAAATTCATATTTGTGAACAGAACGGTTTCGACTCAAATTTTTGCAAACGTCAAACATTCTTAAAAAATTGTTTCTTAAGTAAAAATGCGTCGACGATTTTTTTGGGTAAGCCACTCTTGTTCGAAATCATGGGACATAATATTATCCCAAACTTGTACCATTCTCTTTTCACAAAGCGAGCATGGATTGGTAAGTTCTTTTAAGCGCTACCTTTTTTAAGCTTTTAGGCTAATAAGTCTGTCTATACCATAGGTACATGTTAGAACAGAGGGTCTTATTATATTTGTGTTATTAGAATTGATCTTGAATTGCTTCCACTTGAATGAATTCAACATACAATTTAAACACTAGATAGTACTAGGCTCTAAAAAGTGTAGAAACGTCTTGGATTTTTAATAAATACCAATAATATTTTTGTTTATATTGTAATAATTTGTATTTGAGTTATATGGTATTCTATATCTGTGAGTTATATTATTGAATTAAATTATTTGTTTATATTAATGTATTTTTTTTTAAAGATATATAAGGATTAGTTATTGATTACACACTTAATTTGAATCCAATGGCGAAAAGTAGCCAAGTCGAGTCAAAAATCAGAAAAGCTTTTTCGCATGAAAGATCGGCACTCTAACCGCTGCGCCACCCAGCCTTCAATAATGATAGTTTTACTTACAGTAATTTTTAAATATTTAATAATTCAAAAATGTGAACTTTAAAGAGAACAAAGGTATTCAATATGGAAGGTATTAAATTAAAAATTATTTTTCTGAAATAAAATTAAATTCTTATGATATTTTAAACTTTTGTAAATACATTTTGTTTTCATTATTTATTGTCACATTATAATTAAAAAATTTTAAAATTTAAATAATATAAAAATAACCCTTTAGGAACTGTTAAAATTGTGAAAATATAATATTTAATTTTTAATACATTAACTTCTCTCTCAACAGTTAAAATATATTTTTTATTTATAATAATTTAAACTTTTTTTTATTTTAAAAAAGTCTTATTATTAAAAAATAAATATATATATATATATATATAGCAAATATAGGATATATATATATTTAAAATAAAGTTTGAAGTTAATTCGAAATATAAAAGATTTTTTTTGAATAGGACATAATAATAATTTTATATTTTAATTCTATCAATTCATTTTCATTAGTTGAGTTTTCATTATTTTTTGTGAATTAATTTAATTGAAATCCCAAGGAATTCCTTTTTTTAATTAGTTACAAAAGACCAAAGCGTATTGTTAAATAATTTAATTTTAATTTAAATAAAAACAATTTTAATGAAATTTTATTAAAATGAAAAAAAAAAAAAATTTTTATTATTAATAGTTAAGTGTAATTAACAAAATATGATGAAAATAATATTTTGAATATATTAAATCGCAATAATTATATTTTCACATATGCATTCAAATATTCACATATGATATTAACAGGTTTCGGGGAATGATTACAATTATTTCAAGGGTTGATTTCTGATATTAAACTAAGAAGGAAGTTGTATGAAAGATGGGGTTTTATTATCAGTCGATTTCGATATATTAGAACTATACAATTAAAGTCCTGTGTAACATTATTGATTGCTGAATCACAATTCAACCCCATATTCTCTAGAAGTTAATTTGATATTCTTGAAAGGTTTTCATAGCACAGCAAATATAGGACCTTTTTTTGGGTAAATGATTTTCTTTTAAAAGTAGTCGATGAACGTACCATAGTAATTCTTCATAAATTACTATATATTTCTTACTTACTTATTTACTGGATCCTAGAAACCCTTGGAGGGGCATAGACGTCATATATTTCTTATTCGGGAATAATTAATGGAAAATGACTGATAAAAACCCTCATCTAACATATGATGTCCTGTTCTAGGCAATCGGTATTTAAATGTGTGCATCCTTATGTAAAACACCCTGTAGGTACTATAAAAATACATATAAAAAAATGCATATAATCCCATTTACAATAATTATCATACTCCCCCCAAATTATATAAGTTGGGAAACTTATTACAATAAGTTAGATTGCCTGAATTTCACTTTTTAAATTGTAGTACTACTAACTTCTGAATTTAAATTAAAGCTCAATTTTCGCACAATAATTACTCAATTGTAGCACAAGAAACATAATGGTGATTGCTCCCGGGTACCTAAGAAATTCCGACTTACATAGGGATCTAAAGATTTCTAAAGTTATTGAAATGAAAAGAAATTAAAAAATAGTTCTTAGGTTCTCTTAGAAGGTCATAAAAACTAGAAGCCTCAAAACTTCTTCGTCCTTCCTTCAAATGTTAATAGAAAGCTTTTTCTGATACATTCAGATAACCTTAATGAAGTTTTGTAATTTCAGTATATCATAAACAGTTGGCGCTAAATTAAGAGCTAGTCTCTAAGACTAATTTTAATATTTTAAAACAAGGCTGGTGTTCTTTGTGTGGTACAGTCTCACATAACTGTGCTTGCGCGCAGTATCTTTCAATGATTTCCACCAAAATTGATTAAGAGTAATTTTATTTTTTTCAGTTTATTAAATTTGTTAATTTGCTATTAAAAACTATGCTTTATTTAAGGTGAATAGGTCCTGATGCGTAAGGTACGTTTAACAATTAATTCAAATCCATTAAAAATTATTTTGGCATTCAATTATATTGTTTGTATTTTGTATATTAAAAGTGAGTTCATTTTAAATTTATTAAGTGTTAATAATATATTATATTTTATAAATATTTATAATAAAACTTTCGGAAATGAAATTAAAAAGTTTAAATTAAATGGGAATTTTGCTTTAATGAAAATGATAGAAAATTTTTAATTTTGTATTAATAATAATTATGAATTTATGTAAAAAAATAATTAAATTAGCGAAAATTTTTCAGTAACTCTTAATTTGATATGCAAAAAAAAAACTAATTGATGAAATAAATAAATAAATTTAAAATTTTACATCTTTGAAAATCCTATATCCAATTTCTCATTTTCATGAATTATAAGGTTGCTCTGAATAAAAATAATTAAGTAAGATAAATTTTAACTCATTCGCCTACCAAATATTTTCACTCAATTTTTATTTTATGAGTAATTTTTTGGTTTTAGTTATGAGTAATTTTTCAGATAAAGCGAAAAAATAATTTTGAGGAGGTCTGTATATTTTTGATGAATAGTTAAAATTTCGTAAACTTATCACGAAGTAAATAATGAAGTAATTAATTTTGTTTTACTATCAAATATGGTTTTGGTGTAATAAAACCTTATCAAACAAATTTGTGCAGGATCATAGCTTCCAGGATAATAATTCACTTAAACGACTTATGTCTCATTAAGTGGGACATAAGTCGCTAAGGGACTTAAGATTCATAGCAATGAGCCATAACTGCCTAGGGGACTTATGAAACTTTGAGTTTTGTCTCAGGAAGGTGGATGAAAAGTTCTCAGTTGAAGGGTTTAGTAGTAATATTAAAACCAATATTAATATCAATTATATAACATCAGTGACGAGTACGAATGTATATAGATCTTTTTCGAACCATAATATCAAATTAGCAGAAATTTTGGAGTTGGATTCAAAATTAGGGTATTTTTTTCTTCCAAAATTAAGAATAAAATTTGGATACATGATTGTTTTTATATGTTTATTTTATTTTCTTTTCTTTGAATTCTTGTCCATCAGCACCAAGAACAATTATTTATTTAAACTTTTATTCTAACACTTTTAAAGGATCGATTTCTTCTATTTTAGATTCAACATCACCTTCTGATTCGTTTGGTAAGCTTCTCTTACTGATTTTTACAATATTAGTTTGATGGCAGCAATCTGTTACTTGCATCTAGAACATAAAAATTATAGTAAGAACAAATAATCCGATAAAGATTATTATAATTTTAACTCATTATTTTCAATTTACCATAAAGAAAACGAGTGAAAGGAAAAAAATAAAATAAAGTTTCATTTTTAAAAATGTATATATTTAATTTAAAATGCAACTTAATTAAATTGATCTTTTCCCCTTTTCTCCAATCAAATGAAAAAATCTAGAAAATGAATTCGAAATTTATAACTTTTCAAATCTACATCTAAAGTCGTACTAAAATTTTTACAATAGAATAACAGTATTTTATCTTAAAAATGATTTTAATTGAAAAAAATTAAAATTGGTTTTTCATAAAATTAACAAAAAAAATTACTACATGATAAATTTAAATTAAATTTTATGTTGATTATGAATGGAATAATTGAATTACCATGCATAGTAAATTAATATAATTGTGTGTTTAATTTAAAAATTGAGATTCAATTTAAATATATCTTGTGTTCCTAAGATTATTAAATAATTATTACACGTGGGGCATTTAATATAAACCATTTTATAATGGAGTTTATGAAATATTAAAATATTCCTCGTGTAAGTTTATTGTATCAACTTGTCTAGAATTTAGTGTTCAATGCCAAATGTTGCTAAGAAAAGTTTATAGTGAAAAGCATTTAAGGAAAGAAAGTTTGTAGTGAAAAGCATTTAAGAAAACCTTCACATTTTTTATAAGGTTTTAAACAGTGCAATCAGGCCCTAGGTTATTATAGTCAACAAAATAATGTTGTAGCATTGTTTAACCCTTAAAATTTCCTGGCACCAAGAGCATATATTTTTTTTGACCAATTAAGATCATTAAGTCGTTTGCATAGTCTCATCAATGAGGTGCCAAATTTTAAATTTATTTATAAAAAAACCTGGATTGTAAAACTTAAAAACAACAAGTGATGAAAAAAGCCAAGGGCTTTGAAAAAGAACATTTTTAAAATTATATGGGGTTTCTTATGGAGTATTTTATCATCATATATAAAAATAAATGATAATATTATACTTTAGTATCAATTTATTATTTATGCCTAATAGTGAATTCAATACTTAGAATATAATCCCAATGTACTCAAGAAAACCTGTAAAAAAGTGCAAAATGTAATGTTGGAGCTTCAATGTTAACGTTTAATTTTGGAAAAACATACACTGGTGAATAAGTTACTGTTTTTTAGAAACATAAGTTTTAATTTTGAAGAACTAGTCGCCTTTCGAAGGGGAAGGCTCCCAAATTTTTGCTTAGCAAACTTATGATGGATCTGCCCACCCCTTCCTGTCCCCACTTTTCCATTTTTTTAAGTTATAGGAAACTCCACCAAAATGGAGTTTTCTATATGCTGGAATATAACGCATTATCCAAAATGCTGGAATATAACGCTGAAGCTTCAAATTTTATATATTTGTAAAAAAAAAATTTGAACAGGTATTCAAGTTACAGGTATTTAAAAATAGGAAAATTTAAATTAAACGAGGAAGATTATAGTTGCCCTTGTCAACTTTTAGATACCCGTGCATACCCACTATGGTGTATAAAATAAACCGTAATTTACTTCCCTTATACATTTAACTCATTACCCCATAAATTTTAACGTAAAAAAAAAAAAAAAAATTAACAAAAAAAAAAAAAAATTACAAAACAAAAACAAAATTTTCATTCATTGTCTTATAACTTTAGCTTAAAAAAAAAAAAAAATAAAAAAAAATAAAAAAAAAAAAAACAAAAAAAAAAAAAATTGGCCCACCCTAAAAGTCCGAAGGTCCAAGTGATGTCCAACTTTGCCAAGTAACTTGCCCTATTAATTTATCTGCCCAATTTTAATTTTAACCTTGTAGCTTCATTAGATTAAAAGTTATTGAATCGAAAACTTTGTATGGCAGCCCCCCGAAAATGGAGCCCTAACATTTTGAAACTTCATATAAGTGCTCGATTCATTATATAACTAACCGTGTGTAATTTTCAGCCTCGTAGTATAATTAGTTTTGAAGAAATTCATATTGGTGCAAGGAAGTTGTATGGCAGCCCCCCGAAAATGGGGCCCTAACATTTTGAAACTTCATATAAGTGCCGGAGTCATTATAAAACTAACCGTGTGTAATTTTCATCCCCGTAGTATAAATAGTTTTGAAGAAATTCATATTGGTGCAAAAAAGTTGTATGGCAGCTCCCCGAAGCCTTGGTCCGATTTTAACCAAAAACAATAGGGAACCTAGAAATTGTCTAAAAATGACTTTGTGTGAAATTCAAGACTCTAGCCCTTTTAGTTTTTGAGTTATCGTGCTGACACACGGACGGACGGACGGACGGACGGACAGACACACATAGCTAGATCGACTAATTTTTCGATTCTGAGCCGATACGTACCCTTGACACTATATCTAGCTCGTCTAGATCGATGCGTTACAAACGGAGGAGCAAATCTAATATACCCGATGTCATATATGTATGCACGGGTATAAAAACTGTATCTTAACACAAAATTTAAAGCTGCAGAATTATATTTTAACATAAGTTAAGGTTTTTCTTAGATTTAACAGTGGTTTTTAAAATAGAAGAAAATGTCTCTTAGTTTAAACCATTTTTATACCGGTAAAAGGAGCTAGGATTTTGAAATTTTCACAAATTCGTTTTTATGCAATACCCGTCATCTATTGAAATAAAGTCAGTTGTCTTCACGGGATCGAGTACTTGCCATACAACTTCTGTTTTTATATGAGCATTACGCTATGTCAATAGTAGTTAACTTTAAAGGGCAAAGTGTCGAATCGATTTTAATAATAAAACGAGGAAGATTATAGTTGCCCTTGTCAACTTTTAGATACCCGTGCTTACCCACTAACCGTTATTTATTTTCCACATGCTATTATAAATATTACAAAAAAAATATAAGAAAGTAAAATAGTTAAAAAAAAATTTAGCTTATTATCACATAATTTTTGCTTAAAAAAAATTAAATAAAAAAAAAAAAATATTAAATTTTTAATTCATTATACCATAATTTTTGCTTAAAAACAAAAAAAAAAAACCATAAAAAAAAATAACCATAAAAAAAAAATAGCCCACCCCAAAAGTTGGCCCGAGCGATGTCCAACTTTGCCAACTAACTTGCCCTATTACTTTACCTGCCCAGTTTTAATTTTAACCTCGTAGCTTCATTAGATTCACAGTTATCGAATTGACAACTTTGTATGGCAGCTGCCCGAAAATGGGGTCGCAACATTTTGAAACTCCATATTAGTGCTCGATTCATTATATAACTAACAGTGTGTAATTTTCATCCTCGTAGTATACTCAGTTTCCAAGAAATTCATATTGGTGCAAAGAAGTTGTATGGCAGCCCCTCGCAAATGAAGCCGTAAAATTTTGAAACTTCATATAAGTGCTTGATTCATTATAAAACTAACCGTGTGTAATTTTCGTCTTTCTAGTATAATTACTTTTGAAGAAATTTATATTGGTTTAAATAAGTTGTGTGACAGCTCCCCGAAACCTTGGTCTGGTCTTAACCAAAAAGAATAGGGAACCTTAAAAATGTCCAAAAAATGTTTTGTGTGAATTTCAAAACTCTAGCTCTAATTTTTCAATTCTATCTCTTTTAATTAATTTTTAATTCACGAATATATTAAACCTAAGCAAAGTAAGCATCATATAATCATATTGATAAAATGATTCATTCAAAATATTACACATATACATATTATATGAATATACATATATAAATTATTTATGAAGCCATTTACTTAAAAAAAATCTTTGTCTTCTTTTTTGTTTATCTTAAATAAACTACGCATCATTTAAATCATATGAAATTCTAACTCGAAATCGTTATCAACTTTTTGTAACAAAAACAAAAAACAAAAAAAACAAAAAAACAAAATTCATATAATTTCATGTTACAAGGTGCATAGCTATATTTCAAATTTTTGTATGAAAATATTGGAGTTAAAAAAGTTAGCTGTTCGAGAGCTACCCGAAGTTTTGGTCCGATCTTAACCAAAAAAAATAGGGAACCTAGAAATTGATTGAAAAATATTTTGTGAAAATTTCAAAACTGTAGCTCTTTTAGTTTTTGAGTTATCGTGCTGACACACAGACGGACGGACGGACGGACGGACGGACGGACGGACGGACGGACGGACAGACACACATAGCTAGATCGACTAATTTTTCGATTCTGAGCCGATACGTACCCTTGACACTATATCTAGCTCGTCTAGATCGATGCGTTACAAACGGAGGAGCAAATCTAATATACCCGATGTCATATATATATGCACGGGTATAAACAATGGAAATTAGAGAAAACGAGGAAGAGTGTAGTAGACTGTGTCAACTCTGGGATACCCGTATGACCGTAACATATACATTATATCATCCGGTTAATTACTTTTGGCAAAATTTCAAACATTCAGCTTTATTAGGTGTAGAGTAATGCTCATATAAAAGAAGGAGTTGTATGGCAGCTACTCGAACCCTTTGCAATAGACCAACCAAATTTTGCAGTAACTTTGGCCATTACACTAAACTATTTTTGGCAAAATTTTAGACACCCAGCTTCATTTGGTGTAGTGTAATCCTCATATAAAAGAAGGAGTTGTATGGCAGGTACTCGAACCCGTGGACCAAAATGGCTGGATTTAAATAGCGATTCCGGTTTTTGCATAAAAACGAATTTGTGAAAGTTTCATACGCCTAGCTCTTTTACTTTTTGAGTTATCGTGATGACGGACGGACGGACGGACATACATAGCTAAATCGATTTATTTTTCGATTCTGATCCGATCCATACACTTGAGTCTATATCTACCACCCCTCCTTCTTGCGTCACAAACGTAATGGCAAATTTATTATACCTTTGGACTATAATAGTCATACGGGTATAAAAATGTCGAATTTTAATGTTGTACAATGAATATTATTTTTTTCGACATTTTTTTGTAACCATTTTTTGCATTCAACATTTTTTGTTCAACATTTTTATTTCGAAATTTTATTTTTCAAATCTCAATTTTGAGTGTGAGTCTCAAATAAATATCTTGTTTCTTATATCAATGATAAATGATAATAAAACGATAACAAAGTTTATCAAATAATGAAAGTAAGTAGAACCAGCTATTAAATGATTATTTTATTAAATTAATAAAAACCAGTTTAATATGGTTTTGTAAGTTAGAAAAGTGGGAACAGAATTTATGACGATTTTCAAAATATCTAATAAAAATCCTTCTAATTCAGAATTTCAAGAATGTGTATTATATTTAAATATTCTGGAAAAGCGAAATATCCTGATTTTGAAACCAACTCTAAAATCTCTCTTAATTATTTTTATTGTATGGATATTTAAATTTAAAATGGAGAAAAAAATACATTATTGAAACCTTAAAATTAACAAGTCGATATTTTGGGAGCCAAAATTTTGGAAATCAACATTTTGGTTGTCAACACTTTGAAAATCGACATGAGCTTCGAATCCCAGTCGATTCGACTTTATTTCATTAATTTTTTTTTTTTTTTGAACATTTTTTTTTTTTTTTAGAAATAAGATATAATTTCTAATTTCACTATATTTCCATTGTTTTTGGCAATAAAGCCGCTTCGACTTTATTTCGTTTGACTTTATTTCACACCTCCAGACAAAGCTTGATTGTTTATTACAACTTTATATAATATATTTATATATATTATAATTATAAAGTTGTAATAAATAATAAATGTAGTAAAGAAAAGTAAAACAATTATATATTAAGGATTTTAAAATATTAATGAGGGTTTAACGCTATAAGAATCATATTTTGGACCTTTATAGATCTGTTCAGTTTTAATTTCTTTATTGAAATTTAAAGGGCTTATAAAAACAATAAACAAATCAAAAAATTATATGTTCACAAGCAATATTTTATTAGTTCTAAATTTCAATTACATAGATTTCTATTAGATTGAAAATTTTCTTTTTTACTTGTCACTCATAATTGTTTTATTATGTTATTTACTGAAGCACATGGCTTGGCTACGAATTTGTTTCTAAAATTCGTCATCATTCAGAATCTCGCAAATTATATACACATTCTAGAAAAAGGCCTCTTTCGACTTGTCATTTTGCTTTCTATTTTTATAAAATTTTTAATAATTTGATTATCAGGTAATCGAATGTATAAAGGAAAATAAAAGTAAGCATTTATGGCTTTATGGTTGTTTTAATTTGACAGTTACAGTAAAAAATCATCCTGTCAATCATTTTAAATGTAAAATATTGAAAAAATGCACAAATACAAAAAAAAAGCAGTGGAAAATTTGGAAAAACAAAATTGAATGAGAAGAAAAAATAAAAGAATGAAAAAGAAAATAACGAATAATTATACCCACTATGATGTATAAAATAAAATAAACTATTAATTAGTTCCCTTATGCTATTATACAGATTTTGCATTCCAAAACCAACCATTTGCAAATGATAACCAATCTTTTGTAAATCAAAATCAACCTTTTATAAAAACACGAGTAGGTTTTGTCAAAAAAATAATTTTATAGAAGAACGTTAGGTTAGGCAGGTACATCCCCCTAAAATCTGAAAAAGCTCTATATTTAAATTGATATAGCAACAGTTCTGTTAGGTATATATTATCAATCTGAAAACGGTTAAAGACAGCTGGTTTTATAAGCTTTTTAAAATTTTAGAAGAAAAATGTATAGGGTTGCCATACAGTACTAAAATTTTCCATTATGCAAAATTTAATTTTTGCTAATTTTTTGGTACTAAATATTTTCTGAACGGTTCTTGAAATTTGGGAGAAGTTAGATGTTTAAAAATTAAGAGGAGTTGGTTGACAAAATTTTTATTCACGTCCTCTGTTTAAGAGCTATAAGGGCACGAAAATTTAAATTTAGCTATTTTTAAACATCAGTAACTTGAAAACCTGCCCAATGTTTTTTTATTAATGTACAAAATTATATTTTAATATATGTTAAAAGCGGTTCTTTAAATTGAAGAAAGGGTCTCTCAGTTTTTAACGTTTTTGCTGAGATAGCCAAATTCTAAGTAAAATTCCAAATTTTCGTGCAGAATCTCATATGATATTAGTTATAAGAACAATCATTTATTTAAACTTTTAATCTAACACTTTTAAAAGATCGGTTTCTTCGATTTTAGATTCAACATCACCTTCTGATTCGTTTGGTAAGCTTCTCTTTGTTAAGCTGATTTTGAAAAAATTAGCTTTAGGGCAGCAATCTGTTTCTTGCATCTAGAAAATAAAAATTATAGTAAGAACAAATAATCCGATAAAGATTATTATAATTTTAACTCATTATTTTCAATTTACCATAAAAAAAACGAGTGAAAGGAAAAAAATAAAATAAAGTTTCATTTTTAAAAATGTATATATTTAATTTAAAATGCAACTTAATTAAATTGATCTTTTCCCTTTTTCTCCAATCAAATGAAAAAATCTAGAAAATGAATTCGAAATTTATAACTTTTCAAATCTACATCTAAAGTCGTACTAAAATTTTTACAATAGAATAACAGTATTTTATCTTAAAAATGATTTTAATTGAAAAAAATTAAAATTGGTTTTTCCTAAAATTAACAAAAAAAATTACTAAATGATAAATTTAATTTAAATTTTATGTTGATTATGAATGGAATAATTGAATTACTATGCATAGTAAATTAATATAATTGTGTGTTTAATTTAAAAATTGAGATTCAATTTAAATATATCTTGTGTTCCTAAGATTATTAAATAATTATTACACGTATTTTTTATAATGGAGTTTATGAAATAATTAAACTATGCAAGAATATTAAGATATTCCTCTCGCAAGCTTATCGTATCAACTTCCATAGAATTTAGTGTAATTGTTCAATGCCAAATGTTGCTAGTGGAAAGAAAAGTTTATAGTGAAAAGCATTTTCGAAAATCTTATAAAACCTTCACCTTTTTTATACCCGTATGACTATATAGTCAAAGGGTATAATAAATTTGCCATTACGTTTGCGACGCAGAGAAGGAGGGGGTGTAGATATAGACTCAAGTGTATGGATCGGATCAGAATCGAAAAATAAATCGATTTAGCTATGTATATCCGTTGGTCCGCGCGATAACTCAAAAACTAAAGTTTCTGCAAAATTTGGTTGGTTTACTGTAGAGGGTTCTAGTAGCTGACATACAACTCCTTCTTTTATATGAGCATTACACTACACCTAATGAAGCTTGGTGTCTGAAATTTTTCCAAAAATAGTTTAGTGTAATGGCCAAAGTTACAGCTAAATTTGGTTGGTCCACTGGTTATAATCCACTACACTTAATACAGCTGTATGTTTGAAATTTTACCAAAAGTAATTAACCGAATGATATAATGTATATGTCACGGTCAAACGGGTATCCCAGAGTTGACACAGTCTACTCTACTACACTCTTCCTCGATTTAAATAATTTCGTTTAAAACATGTATTCAAATAAATTGAAAATACCTACAATATGTTTGCAAAACTAAAAAATTTATCTTTCTTAAAAAAATTTATTTGTTCCTTAGGTGCCAACTTAAATTAGATATAAGTAGGTACATAAATTTACATGAGAGCAGCCAAACTACGCGTAACGCGATGTACTGTAACTCGAAATTTTTAAAATTTACAAATATTGACAAAATGTATAAAAATATTATTATTGGTGTTTCTTATATTTCCAATATTATGTTTTAAAAAATAATATTTATTATTTTTATTAAAAAATATCTTATATTCAAAATACCTATAATATGAAAATAAAAATATTTTTTGTAGGTACTAAATTAATCCATTTAAATAAATATTTTTCGATAAATTAAATACTGTACGCGCGTATCGATTTAAGGATATGTAGACAGTATTGACGTCCCGCCCTATAAAAATTGTACGTCGTATGTTTTGATTTCATTCTAATAATTGAAAAGTTTATTTTACATTTTCAACATTGAATAATGTTTTTTATAATAAAACAGTTTCAAGTTTAGTTTGACAAAACAAACGAATTTTATATATCAAAAAGTGTACATGAAGATTAGGTGGTCGTAGTTTGTAAATGGAACGCTAATTTTTGTTTCAGAAGTGCATAATTGTCAGATTTGACATTATAAAACTACCTGACATTTGTGCTTTTTTAAAAACCCTTGGTTTTTTTTATCATTTGTTAAACTGCGCGTCATTGAAATCATATTAAATTGTAACTCGATAAATACATAAAAAAACAACAACAAAAATAAACAAAGCGTCATAAAATTTTATGTTGTACACAAGATGTACCGTAGGAATGGACGGACAGACAGACATATCTAGATCGATTCACTTTTCGATGCTGATCCGATATGTACCTTCGACTTTTTATCTAACTCTTTTAGATCGATACGTTACAAACGCAGGAGGAATTTTAATATACTCGTGGTAAAATTTTTTGTATGCACGGGTATAAAAATGAAATTGTAGGGAAAAATAACGGTAGTATTAAAAAATATAAGAAGAGTATAGTAGAGTAGACTGTGTTCACTGAAATCTATTGTCGGATAGAACCGCTGTTCAGTATCTGAAGGATAAGAAACGAAAAAGAGTTGTTGGATTATGAATGATAATAATGAACGTAAAAGATTTAATGTCTTTAAATCATCGGCGAAATGTGAGAGGTGCTTGATTAGGTGAAATTAAGTGAAATAGTTCCCTCAGATGAATTTAAAAATATTATGTCAACAATTCAGCACTATCGTCGTAATACACGCTTTACAGCTCAATCTCATTCTTATATTGTAGAAGTCTTTCGAAACTGAACTCTTAAATTGTGCAGCACATTACCCACCTTTAGTTATTCCCAATACGTTTGATTTAGAAAAATTCAAGAATCTCATAGGATATTAGTTATAAGAACAATCATTTATTTAAACTTTTAATCTAACAATTTCAAAGTATCGATTTCTTCGATCTTAGTTCCACATCACCTTCTGATTCGTTTGGTAAGCTTCTCTTCTTCATTTTTACAAAATGAGTTTGATGGCAACAATCTGTTTCTTGCATCTAGAAAATAAAAATTATAGTAAGAACAAATAATCCGATAAAGATTATTATAATTTTAACTCATTATTTTCAATTTACCATAAAGAAAACGAGTGAAAGGAAAAAAATAAAATAAAGTTTCATTTTTAAAAATGTATATATTTAATTTAAAATGCAACTTAATTAAATTGATCTTTTCCCTTTTTATCCAATCAAATGAAAAATCTAGAAAATGAATTCGAAAACTTGTCAAATCGATATCTAAAGTCGTACTAAAATTTTTACAATAGAATAACAGTATTTTATCTTAAAAATGATTTTAATTGAAAAAAATTTAAATTGGTTTTTCCTAAAATTAACAAAAAAAATTACTAAATGATAAATTTAATTTAAATTTTATGTTGATTATGAATGGAATAATTGAATTACTATGCATAGTAAATTAATATAATTGTGTGTTTAATTTAATAAATGGTTATTCAATTTAAATATATCTTGTGTTCCTAAGATTATTAAATTATTATTACACGTAGGGAGAGAAAGGTTTATTGTGAAAAGCATTTTCGAATATCTTTCAAAACCAGCACCTTTTTTATAAGACTTTAAACAATGCAATCAGGCTCTAGGTTATTGTAGTCTGCAAAATAATGTTGTAACATTGTTAATCTCTAAAAATTTGAGAAATCAAATTTTAGAAGAAGAAAAAGAAAGAATTTGACAAAAAAAGCATTCATACTAAATAATAATTTTTAATCGGCTTATTTTTTCCCATACAATATAAACATCCCTTTTTATGACAAACTATTTCACCAATTTTAATGAAACAACAACCAAAAGAAAGTCGTTTTTGTTTTCATTTTACAATGATATTTTTTTTTAGAATATTGCGTTTTTCAGTGAAAACCCGTCTTTAATTTAACGTAAATTTGAATTTAACGGTCACGCGGTTAAAAGTTGAGGTTTATGATTATTTCAAATATTCTGAACAAGGAGATTTAAATTTTTTTAAAAACTTTTTTTTGTTTTTTTTTTTTTTTTTTTTTTTTGGTGAAAAAAAATGATTTCTGTTCTAAATGAAAGCAATACATTTGGTTTATACAGTAGTTTTCATTTATAACGAACTCGGTTCAATTTCAATTATAATAAACTTTACACTTTTTGCCAAAGAATTAAATTTTACCTAAAAATGTAAGTTTTTTATTACATTGATATTTCTTTTATTTAAACTTTTTATATCTAATTATGTTGCTTGGTGATTAATTAAGTCTTTTTTATTTAGTTTTGAATATAAAAAAAAATCATATTAACGCATCAAAAATACAAAAAAAATTTTGATAGAAAAAAAAGCACTATACATAGGCTTGAGGCTACTACATAAAATAAAATTCTGGCAAATGAGTTCGAAGTATTCATTCTAGAATCAGCACATTCTACAATGTTCAAGTCTTTACTAATTTTTCAAAATTCACAGCATTCTCTCAAAACGACATTCGTTTATTACGACGAATATTTTCCGTCCCATCATGGTAGTTATAACCGAAAAGTACTGTATTTTGTTTTTGTTTGCTGAAAAATTTTTTTTTGTAAAATAAAAAACCGACTACTGAAATATATTCTGTAGTTGCACTTACGTTTGAGAGTAATGATATTAAAAAATCTATGTATTTACAAAAAATAAAAAAAAACAAGTGAGGAAAAAAAACCAAGGGTTTTTAAAAAGCACATTTTCAAAATTATATACGGTTTCTTACTGAGTATTTTATCATTTATTTTTATAAAAATATATATTATGATAATATTATAATTTTGTTATTTCATTAATAATTAATTATATGACTAATAGTGAAATACTTAGAATACAACCCCAATGCATTCAAGAAAACTTATGATGGATCTGCTCACCCCTCCCTCCCCCCTGTCTTCACTCTTCCATTTTTGTCCGGTTCTGGGAAATCAATTTGGAACTCCAACAAAATTTGGAATTTTACCTAGAATATTATTATCTAACCAAAAATGGTTAAGACTAAGAAACAATTTCTTCAATTTAAAGAGACTCTTTCAAATTTAAGAAAAACCTTTAACGTATGTTGAAATATAATGCTGCAGCTGTAAATTTTGCATATTTGTAAAAAAAAATTTGAACAGGTGTTAAAGTTACAGGTGGTTGAAAATAGCAAAATTTCAATTTTCGAGCCCTTATAGCTCCTAAATAGGGGGCATGACAAAAAAATTTTGTTAACCGACTCCTATTAATTTTGGAGGACCTAACTTCTCCCAAAATATCAAGAGCCTAGGTTGAACCGTTTAGAAGATATATGGGGCCAAAAATTTTGCAAAAGTTGAGTTTAGCTTAATGGTAAATTTTAGTACCGTCTGGTAACTCTATACATTTTAGCCTTATATTTTTGTAAAGCTTATAAAACCAGCTATCTTTTCCCGTTTTCAGATTGAAAATACATTTAACAAAACTCTTGTTATAATAATTTAAAAATAGGGCTTTTTCCAAATTTGGGGGGCTGTAGCTCCGTAACGGGTGGGGCTACAGAAAAAAATTCTTCTACGAACTTAATTTTTTTGTAATATCTACCCGTGGTTAAAATTTCTTTAATCTGTTTCAAACGGTGTAAAAGTTTTTGTAAACATACGGACGGACGGACGGACGGACGGACGGACAAAGTCAAAATTAAGAAAAACCTTTGACACTTATTGAAACTTTCGTTTTGGAGCTTTCAATTTTGTATAAAAATAAAAAAAAATTTTGACAGGTATTCAAGTTATAGGTGTTTAAAAGCTAAATTTTTAGCAAAATTTCAATTTTCGACCCCTTACAGTTCCTAAAGAGGGGACGTGACAAAAAAATTTTGTTAACTGACTCTTACTTATTTCTAAGGATCTAACTTCTCCCAAAATTTCAAGTTTCTAGATTTAGCCGTTCCGAAGTTATGAGGGACCAAAAATTTTGTAAAATTTAGTTTTGAATAACGGTAAATTTTAGTACCGTATGGTAACCCTATAAAATTGGCTTTTAAAAACTTGTAAAGCTTATAAAAACAGCTGTCTGTTGCCGTTTTCAGGTTGGAGATATACCTTATAGAACTCTAATTATAACTGTTTAAATATGGGGCTTTTTTCGACTTTGTGGGGCTGTAGCTCCGTAACGGGGGGGGCTACAAAAAAAAGTTTTAACATTAAATTATTTTTATTGCAATACCTACCCATTCCTGATATTTTTTTGTCAATCGTAGGTAAAAAGGGACGGACGGGCGGACGGACGGACGGACAGAGTGAAGCTATATAGGCACATTTTTACAAAATTTTTTGAAAATGTGCTAAAAAAACAAATAAGTAATCTTTCTTAAAAAAATAATTTGTAATTTAAATGATTTGATAGGTAGAGCCTAACCAAAATCAACGCGTACTGTGTATAATTTCTGGAAATTTCTAGAAAATTTTGAAATAAATAGTTAGGTACATGAATTTACATATTAGCAATCGAAATACGCGACGTACTGGTACCTCGGATTTAAAAATTGACCAGGCGAAAAATAAAATAGAAAATTTAAAATAATATAAAGAAAATGATTTCATAGAAGAACTATTTTCTGTAGTACCACCCGTTAGGTAGGTACATCCCCCCAAAATCTGAAAAAGCTCTATATTTAAATTGATATAGCAACAGTTCTGTTAGGTATATATTATCAATCCGAAAACGGTTAAAGATAGCTGGTTTTATAAGCTTTTTAAATTTTTAGAAGGAAAATGTATAGGGTTGCCATTCGGTACCAAAATTTACAATTATTTAATTTTTGCTAATTTTTTGGTACCCTATATCTTCTGAATGGTTCATGCTAGAGACTTGAAATTTCGGAGGAGTTAGATGTTTAAAAATTAAGAGGAGTTGGTTAACAAAATTTTTTTCACGTCCTCTATTTAAGAGCTATAAGGGTTCGAAATTTAAATTTTGCTATTTTGAAACATCAGTAACTAGAATACCTGTTCAAATTTTTTTTATTAATATACAAAATTATATTTTAATATATGTTAAAAGCGGTTCTTTAAATTAAATAAAGGGTCTTTCAGTTTTTAACGTTTTTTCTGAGATAGTGAAATTCTAAGTAAGATTCCAAATTTTCGTGCAATTCACAATTCAATTCCTAGAACCTAAAAAAATGAGGGTTAAAATGAGATTCTCAGAAATTTGGCAACATTTCCCATTGAAGCTTTTATAAGTAAGCAGTAATTTAGTCACCAGTGTATATATATTTCCTAAATAAAACGATAATATTGAAGCTTCAACATTAAATTTCGATAAAATATTCAATATTAAACACTATAAAATTTTGATAATGTGCCTTTTTAAAAACCCTTGGTTTTTTTATCATTTATTAAACTACGTGTCATTGAAATCATATGAAACTAAATTTGTAACTCGATAAATACATCAAAAAACAACAACAAAAATAAGCAAAAAATCATATAATTTTATGTCGTACACAAGATGTACCATTAGATAAATATGGAGTTACAAAAGTTGGTTGTTCGAGAGCTACCCGAAGTTTTGGTCGGATCTTTAGCAAAAAAAATCCTATAAAATTCAAAAATATCTTGTTCCTCTGTTTAAGAGTAGACTGTGTTTACTGAAATCTATTGTCGGATAGAACCGCTGTTCAGTATCTGGTTAAGAAACGAAAAAGAGTTGTTCGATTATGAATGATAATAACGTAAAACGTAAAAGATTTAATGTCTTTAAATCATCGACGAAATGTGAGAGGTGCTTGATTAGGTGAAATTAAGTGAAATAGTTCCCTCAGATGAAATTAAAAATATTATGTCAACAATTCAGCACTATCGTCGTAATACACGCTTTGCAGCTCAATCTCATTCTTATATTGTAGAAGTCTTTCGAAACTGAACTCTTAAATTGTGCAGCACATTACCCACCTTAAGTTATTCCCAATACGTTTGAATAAGAAAAATTCAAGAATCTCATATGATATTAGTTATAAGAATAATCATTTATTTAAACTTTTAATCTAACAATTTCCAAGTATCGATTTTAGATTTAACATCACCTTCTGATTCGTTTGGTAAGCTTCTCTTCTCCATTTTTACAAAAGTAGTTTGAGAGCAACTATCTGTTTCTTGCATCTAGAAAATAAAAATTATAGTAAGAACAAATAATCCGATAAAGATTATTATAATTTTAACTCATTATTTTCAATTTACCATAAAGAAAACGAGTGAAAGGAAAAAAATAAAATAAAGTTTCATTTTTAAAAATGTATATATTTAATTTAAAATGCAACTTAATTAAATTGATCTTTTCCCTTTTTCGCCAATCAAATGAAAAATCTAGAAAATGAATTCGAAATTTATAACTTTTCAAATCTACATCTAAAGTCGTACTAAAAGTTTTACAATAGAATAACAGTATTTTATCTTAAAAATGATTTTAATTGAAAAAAAATTAAAATTGGTTTTTCCTAAAATTAACAAAAAAAAATACTACATGATAAATTTAAATTAAATTTTATGTTGATTACGAATGGAATAATTAAATTACTATGCATAGTAAATTAATATAATTGTGTGTTAAATTTAAAAATTGTGATTCAATTTAAATATATCTTGTGTTCCTGAGATTATTAAATAATTATTATTACACGTGGGGAGATCAAGGTTTGTAGTGAAAAGCATTTTTGAAAATCTTGTAAAACCAGGTTCTTTTTTATAAGCCTTTAACAAATACAATCAGGCTTTTGGTAATTATAGTCAGCTAAAAAATGCTGTAACAGGCTCATGGTTTTTCATAAATTTAAAGGAGTTTTTAAAATTGAAGAAAGTGTTTCTTAGTTTTAATCATTTTTGTTTATATAATAAAATTCTAAAAATAATTACATTTGCCCCTAGAGGTTTATGTCCCACCACATCAATGATAATTATGACCCGCAACCAAAATTTATATTTTTCAATGCTTTTAAAATGCGAATAAATTACAAACAAAACCAGGAAGAGTTTGGTAGAACGAAGAGGAGATTATATAAGAAGAAGTTATAATGCAGCTACTGGAACCAACTGCAGTAAGCCAACAAAATTCTGCAGAAACTTTGGCCATAACCCTAACTATTATAGGTATAGTGTAATGCTCATATAAAAAAAGAAATTGTATTGCAGGTACTGGAACTCATGAACCAAAATGACTGGATTTAAATAGTAATGACAGTTATGGCATAAAAACGAATTGGCATAAACAAATCAAAAAATTATATGTTGACAAGCAATATTTTATTAGTTCTAAATTTCAATTACATAGATTTCTATTAGATTGAAAATTTTCTTTTTTACTTGTCACTCATAACTGTTTTATTATGTTATTTATTGAAGCACATGGCTTGGCTACGAATTCGTTTCTAAAATTCGTCATCATTCAGAATTTCGTAAGTTATATACAAATTCTAAAAAATGGCCTCTCTTGACCTGTCTATACTTTCTTTCTATTCTTACAAAATTTTTAATAATTAAATTATCAGGTAATCGAATGTAAGCATTTATGGCTTTATTATTGTTTTAATTTGACAGTTAGAGTAAAAAATCATTCTGTCAATCATTTTAAATGTCAAATATCGAAAAAATGCACAAATACAAAAAAAATCAGTGGAAAATTTTGAAAAGCAAAATTGAATAAGAAGAAAAAATAAAAGAATGTAAAAGAAAGTAACGGAAGGATCAAAATAATGAAAAAACAAAATAAAAAACATGAAATTATAGGGAAAAATAACGGTATCGTAATAAAAACAGAAAAGAAATGTTATATGATAAACATTAAGTACGTGATTTTCGCAAAATGACTTTTTCTTTTTGTTTTAATTTTGGTTTTCTATGTACATACATATTGATGTATATATTAAGATACACTGGGACACATAACAATAAATTGACTAAGGATTATTAGTTAAGTTTTTTGAATATTTTTTTATGGTTACAATCGAATTCGTTTCATTTCTAGTTTTTGTACTCAAACAAGCTTGACTGAAAAACATATGGATAAGGAACAATATCTGGATCAGAAACAACGAAAAGTTGTTCGATTTTGAATGATAAAAATGTCAAACGTAAAAGACTTAATGTCTTTAAATAATCAGCGAAATATTGGAGGTGCTTGATTGTTCTTCATAAATATTTGCTTTAGGTAATACCTCAGATGACATTTAAAATATTATGTCAAAAATTCAGCCCTACCGTCGTAATACACGCTGGGCAGCTCAATCTTATTTTTGTTTTGTAGAGCTTTCACACTCTTTTATAAGCCGTACCTCCAAATTGTGGAGCACATTACCCACGTTACATGTTTCCCAATACTCTAGAAAAAGAAGTAAGCTTATACATTCTGATTTTCAATTTCAACTTTGATGAGCCTTTATATCTGATATTTACTATTCAGCCATTATATTGCATGGTGATTTTTAAGTTATAGCGAAATTGAAAGAAGGTCCATATGGGAGAAAAATCTCGCTTACTTAGTTTGTCTCACTTAAAAAAATTTTAAGGTCTATTTGATATCTGACCAAGAACCTGTCCTCATTTAATTCAAAAGATTTATTGCAAAATTTGCCATTCGAGTCTCTTCTAAGCTTATAATACCCTTTGTTTAATTTAAATTCACAAAATGCATTATACATATATTATTAAATTAAGTCAAGCTGGTATCTATTTGATTGGTACACCAGTGTAACTAAAATTTCATTTTCAATATTATTATATGGTTAACAAGGATCAAAATTATATTTTAACTGCTGTTCTTATTAGATTCTGCATAGATAGAGCTCCTGCTCCCACTCGTACATATAAAATATTAATTTTTAAGAAGAAGCAAACAACTACACATTTTACGTTTATTTCATATTAATATTATTACAGTATTTTGGTTTTTCTGTTCTTTATAAAACAGGATGTCGTTTATAATATGTTTAATAACGTAATAAGAGAAGATACAATTTTATATATATTGTATATTATGTATATATGTATGTATAATAAACATCATGAACAAAGTAAACAAAAAAAAAATTGCTATCATAAGACTTAATATATATTATTATATTTATAATATATGTATTAATGCAAGTGTTTTATGTTCTGAATCATAATTTCTTAATTTAATATTTTATTTTTTTTTTTTTTGTTTTTTTTTAATATTTTATTTAGAAATATAAACCGAAGATTACGCTTCTCTTCTGTTTTATTAAAATATATTCGGTTCCTTCAAAACGAAATCAAATACCCGTGTCAATTGTGGGTTGTACTTTTTTATATCACTGTAATTGGATATTAGGGTAGAGTACTTGGTCCAGAATTTCAGAAAATTTTAAATTGGAATTTATAAACCAGTTACAACAGCTTCTTTAAATTAAACAAAGATAGGTTTAAACAAGTTTTGATTAGTTCCACCAAAATTTGAATCTTTGATCAATCTAATATTTGAAAATCTATTCTTTGTTAATGGTCATATCGCACTAGAGCAGAGTTACATTTGACCAAATTAAAATCAAAATATTTTAAAATCAAAGATATATAGCTATGTAATATTGTGAGATAATTTACATGGATGGAATCGGTATCATAATTTTCATTCATTTCATAGTTCAGAACTACGCTCCACTGCATATTTGTTTTTTCCTATTGCTCCTTTTTGAAGCATAAGATATCTACTGGACATCTCAATCTGACTCTATTTAGAGCAGTTATTTTTGCTTTCTCATATAATTTTTAAGTTAAGTTCTTCTTTTCAGTTCTTATTACATTGTTCGACTCCAGGTGTTTTTGTGGCAACCTAATTTTCAGCTTTCTTGTGGCTTCCATTCCAGTGCTTCTTTTTCTATATATTCTAGCGGCTTTCTAAGTGTCTGCCCTATTCATCTTTTCTTTTTTTTTTCTTTTGATCTCTTGCCGAAGCGGTTTTGCTTTGGCAAGCTTTCTGCATATGCTTCTTAAAAACTTATGGATGATGACCTGTAGTTTTCGTGTGATATTGTTCGTAACTAGTCAGGTTTCAATTCCAGATGTTAAAGAGGTCTTTACGCAGATTCCGAATATTTCCAATTTTGTACATCTAGACATTTGTGTGTCTGGCTGAAAGCTACCAATCGTACCCTGTACTCCTTAATTCTGTTTTCAGTATTGGTGTACTGGATATTATACTGGGTATTTTGAAATGGAAATGAATATAAAAGATTTATGTTAGAGATGAATATGATAACTTTTTTTTGGAATCTGCAGAGCGCATGCAAAAAATTCACTCCAATCTATGTTTCAAATTTGTATAAGAGTGATAATTTTAAATAAAAAGAAAAACTCTATACTACAGGATACTTTGATATTTGATTGAGATATTTATAATTTTTGGATCGTCAATTTTTTTTAGTCATATAATATGATAATGTTATAAAGTATGTGGGAGTGTATGATTCTACAAAATTTAAATTTTAAATTTATTACTTAGATTATCATGTAAAATAATAATGAATTAAATATACTTATATAAAAATTTTTTAATTTGTATTTCTAAGTTTAATTAGAATGAATTCTGACTTTTGTATATTCCTGGTAGTGGTAAGTCGAAAAGAAACTCCACTCAATTATTGAAAGTCGTGCTCAACTTGTAGGGTAATAACTAATAAGCTTTTCAACATGCTTAATCATGTATATATTTATATGAAAATAAAATTGTTTTAAATAAATGTTGGCTTTATTTCAGGGATGAGGTAAACTTTGAAATTGCTTTGATTACATTGTTTGGTTTATTTGCTTTTCGAAATACATTTGGCCTTTGCCGTTATTTCAGATTTTCACTGAAAATAATGAAGACTTATTACACCAATGTTCCTATGAAGTATAGTCTTAATTTTTAATATCAAAATCTATTTTATACTATATTTATCAAATTTCCAGAAAATGTACTGAGTTTTAAAAACTGAAATGAACTAAAATAATTTAAATTCATAAAAAAAATTTTTTTTTATTTTATTTTTTTTTTTATTAAAAATAAATAAAATATTTTTTTGCTTGTTTATGATATTTTATTTATTTATTTTAAACATTGTTGGAGTTTTGTAAATACACGGATCGACGGACATAGAGTGAAACTATATAAAAACATTTTTACAGGATTTTTTTAAAAATATTCAAGAAAAGAGCTTAGGTAGGAGTTTTAATATTAATATTTCTCAAAATTATTTTGAGTACCTTAACAATATTCTCATTTATTACTCAGTCAAAATTTAGTATTCTCTATCATATAAATCACCACTTTCTTTAAAATAATCCTTTAATAATAATTTAAATATTATCTAAACACGTCCTGCTCTTAAACCTGCTGTTTAACAGAATAACATTTTATTACAGCCTATCACTTAATACTCTCTCTTTCCTAATTTAAATTTTTTAATTGCTGCACGAGTTGACACTTTTTATTTCTTAACATCCACTATATTAAATAACTATTTTTTATTTCAACTCATTCCTATTTACTTTTTATGATAATATACACGTAACTTAATAATTTATGTACCAACATAAACATATTTTCTGCCTACATAATCAAACCTACGATACGAGAAAGGATTAACAGTTATATATTTGCTGTATAACTTCAAATTTTGATTTCTGACATTTTAATACTAACAATATATACACTGCCATTTAAGTGACAATTTAATGGAAACAAGAAAGAATTAAGCAACATAATATCAGATATAAATATCTATAGATATCTAATATAAATATCTATATATATCTATATATAGAAAGCAGAGAAGCAAATATGTATATACCATGTATATAAACAAAGTGAAAATAACTGTTAATACAATTGTGTAAATTCATCGTTTTTCTCAGTTGGATTAAGAAAACACAACTGAAAAAAAAAAACAAGTCTTAAGCGTTAGTTAACTGCTTTTTTTTGTTTTTTTGAAATTTTTTTCAACTATTTTTTTTTTTTTTATATCTTTTAAAACCGTTATCAGAAAAATAAATGTAAGTGCTTATATATTTTACGCTATATTTATCTTTTTATTTAATATTCTTTTGTTTCTATTTAATGTAAAAAATAATTTTGTCTTTTTCTTTGCCTTTTGTTTTTAGCCTCGTTCTTTTTTCTGGTATTTCTGTATTTTGTTATTGTATATTTTCTCTATTTTTTTATTCTTTTCTTTTACTAATACTTTTCTACTTGTTTCTGTTTTTAGTTTTTTTATATAATTTGTTTTCATTATCACATATCTTTTTTGATTTTTTTTTTCTTATTTAAATATTTATAAGGAAAATAATCACAGTTGACAGGATTAAAGAGTAGAAAAAAGGTCTAGAAAAAATCCAAAACGGGAGTGAGTACGTGATACTATTTAAGAACTGAATTGACACTATTAATAAACTTGGAATTTGTAAGAATTTTTGAAGTACTGCTTTGGCCAAAAAGACAGTTTGAAAAAATTTACCGTTAACCAATTGCGGCACAAAAACTTTTTACAGATGTTTTCTTACTTTATTCTAAATTAGAAACGGTTTGACAGATTGCTATTAAATTTTGTATGTTTTAAGCTCTTTGAAAATGGAGTTGACTCTAATAACAGGTTTGATGTTTGGTAGCACATGAAGTAAATTAAGTCCAATTTTGGGAAGTAGGTACTGATTCTTTGAATTAGGGGAAAGTTAAAAAAAAATTTAATTTTCCTATTCGTGGTGCTCCTTGACGATAGCTTTGAGGATGGTGGGGTTCTGGCGAATAATATCATGTGAATTAATATTTCTGCGCATTGTTAATAACTATGAAAAATGTCAAGAGAAATTTGATAACTTTGTTGAAAAATTGCTAGAAGAATCCTAGAAAAATCGTTTTAAAAAAATTACTGTAATACATTTTTAAACTGACATTTACACCATTTGTGGCAAGTTTCTCCAACTTTAGTTGACTTTAGTTTTCATATATGACCAATTGAAGAAATTTTATGAAATTATTGTAGCAATTACTATATAGAACTTGTATTAAAAAAATATTTGCATCTTTTGTTAAAGTTCTTTTATGTTCTATGATGTTCTATATCTACTTTTTAAATTGGTAACAAAGCTAGAATAATAATGTACTCTTTTAAAAAAATTTATTTCGAAATTTATATGTAGTTTGATTTAAACTATTTGGAAATTTTATGACTTTGTAAATATCGATTTCTAATTTTTTAGTTCTGAACCCCCTTGTATTTAATCAAAAAAATTTTCAAATATGTTCAAACAAATCAATTTTTATATCGGAGTTTCTTTGGTCTGAATAACAAAGATTATGATATGATTTTAGAGTCTTCAGAATTTGGTGATGAACTGATATTTTTCAGAATTTGGTGATGAATATTTATTTAATCCTCTGATAAAAATCAAATACCCTTTAGAAATGTTAATACTCAATAGTAATATTATTTCAGTTACTAATTGATAGTATTTTAATAATTTTATAATCAAATTTATCGAAACATATAAAAAACAAATACAATACTATAAAGTAATTAATTAATTATAATTAATTATATTTAATTAAAAAAATAAATTAAAATTTTCAAAAAAAAAAAAAACAAAACACACAATTAATCCAAAATCACTTTAAAGATATTTATTTGTTTTGTTTCAAAAAACTTACAATGGAAATTTAAATAAAAGATCTACTGAAGTGAAAACTAAGTATTGTACTTTTATTCTTGTTCTTTTTTTTTTCTTCTTTCTCTTTCTCACCTACCATTATTTGTCTTCTAGAGCAAAAACAATTTTAAATAATATTTGATTGTAACATTTTGATTTTTTTTTTCTTTTTATTTCATACAATTTTATTAAATTCTTTTTTGTGACAATCCTTAAAATCATCATCTCTACTTTTGTTTCTCCCTCTCTTTCAATTCATGAATTCTCTTTCTTTAATTTTGTATCATTTTTGAATCACACAAATTTAATACTCTTCATTCTTTTTCTTTTTCTTATTTTTTACTTTTTCTTTTTTTTTTTTTTTTTGCACATATTCCAAATTCTAATGTAAATACTTGAAATTAGATGGCGGTCATACAGAGTATGCCTTTTTACAGTTGTATTTATTTTACCTAACAATGTGCAGTTAAGAATAGAATAAATATACATAATGTAAAAATAAAGCAGAATAAGAACAACAAAAAAAAAAAAACAAAAAAACAAACAAACCAAAAAATATTTATGAAAAACAATTGCAAAAAAGAAGTTAAAAATCAGAGAAAAGAAGATACAAAAATTTTTGGAAAAAAACAAATGAGAGGAGGAGAAATAGTAGAGTAGAGAGATAGAGTAGAAGAGTATATAGAAAAGTATGTAAGTGTTCTTGACAGTTTAAGAATATTATTATATGAAAGCTTATGTTTTATCTAATAACAATGTATAGTTCTCTTTATCTTCTGTTACTGTTTAGCAATTTATTTATTTTTTTTTTAAATAATATATAGATACTTGAATAATATTTATATTATTATTATGTAATTGTAAACATCGAAATATATTACTTTTATTTATATATATTTCTTTTTTATTTAAATTATTATATATATATATGTATATTATAAATAATATATAATATAAACAGTATTTAAATACATAAAATATGATGAAATTATTACATTGGAGAATTGTTTTGAGGAAGAGAATAAAAAAAAAAGAACAAAAATTATGAGACTCATATTTACTTTTGTCTAATGGGAATAACAATTTCCGGAAATCATTCATACATATAAAATAATATATTATAAAAAAATATAAGTACATAATATTATATTATATTATTTTTATAAATATCTCTTGTTTTTTGTTATTGTTATAAAACACACTAATGATAATTTAAATACAGCCATTGTTTTTGTTGGACAAGCACAATCATAAACCTAAACTAGAATTAAAGTTTTAAATTAAAAAGATACGGTCTTTTGTAAAATTAGAAATTTTGTAAAATGGTTGGTCCAAATAACATCAATAGAGTTTGGAGACAGCGACACAATCATGAGCTGTTCTCGTAACTTGGATTCAAATCCATCGATTACGCTGTTTAGGTTATGTAGTAAGGATGAACTATGATACTCCAGCAAGAGCGGCTTTTGACTCCAATCCAGAGAGTAGAGGCTGAAGAGATTGACTACATTTTCGATGGAAAGATGGTTTTCAGTCAGACGTTAGAATTCTGAATATTGTTGGAAGTTGGAGGAATGCTTTAGACTCGGCTCAAAAATAATAATTTGTTACGCCGATTAAGTAAAGTGAGGGTAAATAATCGGTACATAAATATTTTAAAATGAAAATTGAAAAATTTCAGAAAAATATTAAGAATGCCAGGGGTTCGTATTGAATATCTGTTATTTAAAAAACATTATGAAAATCCGTTGGTAATTGACCTGGTAATAATGTACCTACTCAATTTTTCTAATTTTACAGATTGAATTTTATGACGACGTTATGTTAACCTTCTTCTCATTATAAATTTAAATGGACAGAATAACTTTATATGTATAATTTTAGCAAATTCGAATTACTTTAGAAACCTTCAAATGAGCGCTCCAACGATTTAAAAGAAAAAATCAATTAATATCTAGATTATTATTTCAAAAGAGAATTCCCTTGAACTTTATACTTCAAACAAAATGTAAAGTTCTAGTGAACTTAGGAATCTATATTTTGTGAATTCAAAAATCTAATGTAGAATGACCGAACAATTCTATAGGGTTTCAAGCTACAAATTTGTTGTTCATATCGCTTTATGACTCTTAAGTAGTTAAATGATTAAAAAGAGAAATTCAATTTTTGAAGTACTCTGTAACTAATTGTATTAAAGTTTAAATTCTTTTCGATTTGAAAACTTTTGCCTTAAACCTTAAGGTATGAAAAATTTACATTCTACCCATCATCGCCATTGCAGAGCCCGTTTGTAAAATTGTAGCTAAATCACTATTCCAACTAACTATTAAGTTTAACTAATTTAAAACTATTAAATTAATGATTAAAATGACGGAATATTGAACAAATTTTAAAATAACTGTAAATCCTCGAAATATGACGAGGAGAAAATGAAGCAAAATATTGTTTATTTGACTAGATAGGTATATTTTGAGATGTAAAATTATTTAGAAACATTATTTTATGTTTGCCACTGTATGTAGAAAATATACTTTTTCTTATATTTCTGTACTTATATGTATGCTATCTATTATGTATATAGTTATTCTCTCTGTATTATTGTATTATTATATATCTTTTTCCTCTTTAGAATAAATTTTGATATAGTACATAAAATATAAATGTGTCAATGTCACTATAAAATATATATACAAAAAAAAAAAACAAATCAGTTAAATTATAAATTTATATTATGTTATGCTAAAAAAAAAAAGAAAATGACAAAACAACCAAAAAATTACTATTATTATACTTATTATAATTTTATTTAATTTAACAAAAAAAAAAAATATCAAAAAATTCTTATAATAATGATGGAATTGTTATAATATTTATTTAAGATCTATTTGAATTTATTATTTTTTATGATAATCTCTTCAAAAAAAATTTTTTTTATATATGAATACATTTCTAATATTTTTGAATAAAGTTTTAACTAATATTTTTTTTTCAGAATATTATGCGGTTTTTATTATATTTTAAGTGATTTATATGACGATATTCAGAATTGTTTTTAATGGATGAAATGTTAAAATTTAAAAAAAAATTGTTGATGTTTCTTCATAAAACATTTATATTGTATTTTTAAGAGTTATATTTTCATTTTAATCCGTTTTTTGGTTGAAATGTTTTTATTAGATATTAAAGTTGATTATAGAGCACCAGTTTTTCAAATAAAATGAAGTATTATCAGATAATATTAATAAAATTAATAATGGTGCATCAAAAACAAATAGAATTTTAAATAAACCCAAGAGTATAATTTAAGAGAATAAAACTATTCAATAATTTGGGGTACATCCTAGTTCAACAAATTAAAGTACATTTTTTAGAAAAAACTTATTATTAACCAAACTTTTAATACGAAAACTCGGTAGTTGTAAGCTCGATCAAAACGATTACCACTGCAAGAAACGGGGATGAAAACTCGATAAGGATTCTTTATTATAACCAACACCTATAAAATAGGTAAAGATGTATAATATTACACCTATGATATAGTTTAAATATATTCTGATAAGCGAGCATCACCTCCTGAGGCAATTTCGCGATGTAAGTCCATCCGTCCGTAATGGCGCTATCTTAATGAAAATTATTATTAGTAGGTTACTAGTAACGTATATGCATACAATAACCAATAATTATAACTTTTTTTTTGAAACAACTCTAATTTAATAGCCTGAAATATTTGACTATATTAAATATTAATGTTTTTTATTAGATAGTACTATTTGTAATTGTTTAGACATTCACATATTAAATAGCAGATATGTAAAGTAATTATTAAAATGTTACATAAATACTATATTAATTACTGTTACTATGGTAATTATTATTTTCTAATTATCATTAAAAAACTTTTGTAATGATGTTTTGAAAACTCAAATACCAGTAAAAAGAATTATTGAAATTGAACTACTCTTGAATTGTTATTTTTTGATGTTTCAATTACTTAAGTAATTATTTTTGATATTTAATTACTTTAAAACAATTAAATACTAAAAATTTGCTATATTATCATAAGAATTTTAAGCATTTTTGTATAATCATAAATTTATTTGAATAAATCATTAAAAAAATAATTTGATTTTCAAAAAAATACAAAAGTAATTAAATTTCAAAAATAGTTACAAAAGTAATTAAATTTCAAAAATAATTACAAAAGTAATTAAATTTCAAAAATAATTACAAAAGTTATTAAATTTAAAAAATTAATTACAAAAGTAATTGAAATTTAATTACTTACTAGAAATTACCAAGGAATTACTTAATTCTTTGTACTGGTAATTGAATTCTCAAAGTATCATTACAATTATAGTGGTAATTGTACTGGTATTTGAATTTTACATTACTAAATAGTACTGATTCAATAGGATCATTAAAAATTCTCAATATTTTATTTTAATTTATATTCAATTTATTTAACATTCGAATAATAATCATAATAATTATAATAATCATAATATCATTTATAAAATTTGCCATTAGGCAATATTAATAAACTTATTAATTTAAGCTTACCAGCATAATTGTATTTTAGTATTCATAAATTAATTTTATATTGAAATGTACGAACCTGAAATTAAAGAAAAAAAAAAATTTTATATTAATAAAATATTATTTCATAAAATATTAATAAAAATTTTGAAATTATTTAAATTAAATTTTTTTAGAGATTTTTGATTTTTTATAATTAAGGATATGAAATGGCGGGTATTTTTCAATATGGAGGAAAACAAATTTAGATTAATTTTTAAAAACTTTTGAATTATATTTGCATTTATAACAATATTATAATAATAAATATATAATAAGAAAATAATAATATTATTATATATAAAAAGTAATTTCCAAATGCACTGCCGATAATAATTATAGTTTAAAAAAAATTATACTTGTCAATTATTTTGGAAAAAAAACATTTTTATTTAAGTGCGATTTTAATATAAAATTGTAGGTATCTGGAAATTTTTTTTAAAGAATAATTTAATTATAGTATTTTTTTAAACTCTTTATTTCAAAACAGTTTTTATTTCCTTTTATAAAACAGGAAATTAAAAATAATTTTATCCATATGGGACTCTCTAATTCAAAAAATTCAACATTATTATGTTAATGATATTAGGTATTATCCAAAAATTTTAGTACTGAATGGATTAAATCATTAGTTTTTCATATAATTTTGTTAATAAACTTTGTTGCTCCAAAAAAATTAAAGAATGAGTTTTGAAAATTTGATTTTTAAGATTTGGGATTTTTTTTCAATTTGGGAGTTTTATTTTTGAATTTTAACTGGAATTTGCAACTTTGAAACATTTTGTTCATGAGAATTTTTAATTTAATTCTGAATGATCTAATAGGAATGAATGAAAGATTATTTTACCATGTACCGGAGTTTATTAGTCTTATGTAAAATTTTTTAAAATCGGATAATTCGTAGGGTGAATATGATGTTGCTCAACATACCATTCTCAACTAAAGGCTGTGGGAATTTCTAAAACCAAAGCGATTAATCGTGATTAGATAAGAGTATTAATTTTGGTAGAAATTTTGAAACTTGATCTTGAGTTTTAAGCTTGTTAAAGTTTTTCCCTTAGGTTTTCTTGTAAGTGATAATCAAGGAATTTTTTCAAAAATATTAATTGATCTATTCAGGTGGTGATATGAACCGAATGGATCATCACGGCTTATTATTATGTAACATTTTAGACCTTAAAGCACATTTTATAAAAGTTAATAATAAATAATATATCATTTCTTTAATTGAACTTTTTCATATTAAATCAAATTATTTTTAATTCTCTACAGTTTTTGATTTTTTTCAACCTGCTTGGTTTTAAAAATTACTTTTAAACGCCCTTTTGACATTTTTTAATGGTATATATGTACATGGAGTACTTAACAAAACTGCATATACCATAAATCAAGAATTCCACAACGAATTTAAAATTAAGACCTATACGAAATAACTTAATAGAGTTGAAAACAATTATGTAGGTATACTTATAGTTCTTTAAAAAATTTATTCCATAGTGTTTAATAATCATAATGGATGACGCCATATTATAATATTTTTAATATATGTACTTATAATGAATACTTCTGTTCATTATTAAAATACAGCGAAAATTTCATTTCTGCAGATTGTCAAGAGGTTTTAAAACAAAAAAAAAATTAATCCTTGAAATATGCAATTTTTTTATTTATGATTATGGAAATATCATTGGGAATTAAATATTACTCTTTTGATTAATACACTACTTTGAGTACTTCTTGTGAATTGTCGAATAAGTTTTTTTCATGTTTTTTAATAATAATACTTTAATTTTACTTTAAGAGAGGAATCTTTTAATCTTTTCACTAATAGTGCTCTTAAAAGTATGCAAACTGTTAAAAATAAGGAAATAATTAAATAGATATTTTTAATGGAAATGGTATTAAACAAAATTTTGTTTGCCTGAATTTTACTTAATTATTTTAAAATTTTTATAACATTACTTGATGTTGTATTGGATTTTTATAATAAATATCTGAGAGCTAAATTTTATTTATCATCCACCATTTTAATTTTTTAAAAGAAATTAATTTTAGTATAAAAGTTTTAATTAAATATGGGTAAAAATAATGAATATGTATTAATTTGAGGTGTACAGGAGTCAAAATAAATTTAAGTTGGTCAGATGCTATGGTTTTGGTTTTCTATATTAAATTAATTTAGTATAGCGGAATTCCAACAGAATTCCAACAAATTAAACTTTTTTTTTGATACTAGAAAAAAATTTTCAAAATCTGATTATTTTAAGTTTAACAGTGGTATATTATATATTTATGGTGAAATTATACTCAAAATATGCAATCAATATAAATTTTTAATCCACTCGAAAACTAAAATTGAAAATGCTTTGATTGTGTAGAAATTATTTTTTTAATATGACGGGTATTAAGCACCATGACAACGATTTAAGGTATTAAAAACCATGGTAGTAGATTTTACAAATTAAATGTCAAGAAAAAAAGTCATAAGTAGTCAAAAATACAGTCTGCGATAACTATATACAACTCAATCAGAGACTTAAATTTTATCAAAGTTATTTTTTTTAAACAATTTTGCAATGAATATACAGGAAGAGTTCTAATTAAATCGGCGGCTATTTATAATCAGATAATTCTTTTTTTTCGTGGAGCTAAGCTGACAATATTCTGTTTCCAAAACGTGTAGATTTGAATTAAATGTTAAAAAGATTTCATAAATAGCCATATTCTAAAGGTTAAATTTACGCCTTTTACGCAATGAATAGCATTAAGTTGGCTAACTTTCACTTTTTTGCGCTTTTTACGCTTTGACATGTAAAAAACGTGCAAATCGAAAAAAAAAATTATAAAAAATTTTCTGATGCTAAATTTAATTTGATTTTAATTCTGTATACCTATTATTTAAAATAAACTAATTAGTTTTTTTAAACCTCTTTGCATACAATTTGGAATTGTAGTGTAAAGCGTTCATTACATTTACAAAAGTGTTCAAAGCTTAAAAAAAAGAAAATGTAAAAGCGTAGAATGCGTACATTGAGTTTTCACTTTAAATCTGAGGCTGGCTTCAAATGATGCCACGTTCACCAAAAATTTTAAAATAAGTTTTTGATTTTTTATATAAAATAGTCCTAGATTCATAAAATCATAATTTTTAACTTTTTTATTCCAAAAAATTAAAATTGTGACATCTCGTATCGAATAGGATAATATTAAAATAAAATTGTGACAACGCGTAAAATTATTTACTTTTAAATTTAGTTTTCTGATTTATGCCGTGTCACTTGAAGTCAGTCGCTCTGTCTCGAGATCATCAGTGAAATAACTTCGTAAAATGAATTCGTTAATTTAATAACTTCAGAATCAGACAGTTTTGTAACGGTTTTTATTCTAATTTAATATGACTTGAAATTAAATTTCTTTTCTACTTTTCAACGCGTTTCATAGTGTTCATAAATGCTTTGGAAACAGAGTTAGATGAAAATGACAAAATACAATTCTCCATATAATGGAAATTAGAAGAACTTCAAGCTAGAAGAACTTCTAAGATCAATAACTAAAGCCTTACTGGTATTAGGTACTTATAACTCGTATTACATATATATAATGCAAATAGCCGAACATCTAATTATAGGAAACATTTCATGCTTCATAATTCATCATTTTAATTTATATGCAAAACTATGGTTCCAAGAAGACTTTTTAATATTTCAAATATGACCTTAACTTGCTTAAATAGTTTTAATAGAAACAGGTAGTCTACTGTGTCACAGGACATTGAGAGGGAAAATTAGTTTTAATAGAATTTATATCTAAAATAAATTTTTATTTTACAAAATATAATATAAATTAACATAATATTTAATATTGAATTATTCTACTTTTTAATGTAAAAGTATGGCGAAATTTTTTATTTAAACGCTACCAAAATAATTTCGGTGAAATGTATGTGCGAAGAATAATTTATATTTTTTTATTTTTTTATTATTTATAAATACCAGCAATAAATTTCAATGGTTTTTCACAAAAATAATCCACCATTATTACTTAATTTTTTTTTTTTTTTTTATATATTATTAGGTTTGAATTATGTTAGGTTGGTACACATTTATAAATGAAAATAATAATAATAATATTAATAATAAAAAATGCTATATGCATATTATATTTAATATAAAATATTAAATAAAACCAAATGAATGAATAACTAGGGTTTTTTAAAAAACTAAATTTCTAAAACAAATCAATGTTCCATATAAAATTTTGGCTACAGTCTACATTAATTTTTTAGAATTTTTCCTTGAATTTTACAAATGTTTTAATATTCCAAACTTCCTATTTTTGACCTCTTACAACTCCTAAACGGAAATCAACACTAAAAATTTTTTTTAATAGTCTCATAATTTCTCTTGATATCTAACTCAAAATTCAATATCAAGTTGTTAACTGAAACCGTTTGGAATTTTACAAAAATTGGGTGTCATATACCGTAAATTACAGTACCGTATAATCAAACACATTTCAATTGTTTTATAATCGTTGGGTGTACCTGATCAGGTGTACCTCATAAAACTTTTATTATACCAATTTAGAACTGGAGTTACTGCAGTAACAAGATCTACCGTAAATACTCGTAATACCATCACGTCGTTGAAATTTCTTTTCATTATTTGAAATGATTAGTATGGCAAACATATGGACGGACTGACATAGTGTAATTAAAAGCACAAAATTTTTCAAAATTTTTTTTTTGAAAATTCATAAAAAATATTCAATTAAAAAAAAATATTCAATGCATATTTTATTTGTCACATGTCTGTTAAAAGTGCTAAATAGTATCAAATTAAAACTTAAAAAGTAATCATTATCACATAAAAGTTCCTATATATACCGTTATTAGAGATTAAAACTTCTGCTCATTTTCCAAACAAAATCAATTAAATGGTCACTCTAATTTGTACACTCTGAATAAAAATCAAATGCAGAAGTGGTTCATTCATATGTGGTATACATGAAATCAGAGCAACAAACTTTTAAAAAACAATGAATGCATGATTGAGTTCATAACAGATGCATTTTAAAAACAGGACAACTAAAGGCTTTAACAATAACCTTTTATTGTATATAATAGGACTAACTATTATTATTATTATTATTGTTATTATTATTATTTAATAATATCTAACTAACATTTTTTTAAATGCTCCACATATTCAGCAAAAAAAAACTTAACCACAGACTAACAATGACTTTATGTTTAGGAAACTTTTATAGGTGGTATCTGAAAGTTCATTTTATATAATATTAAATAAATACAAACAAATGTTTTATATATAAATAAAAAAATTCTATTATAAAATATAATAATTGCTAATTTAAATTCATATAACCGTACTAGATAATTATTGATAAAAATGGCGGCATTAAATATTGGGCATTGTTATAGGGTCTAATAGGATGATTTTATTATTTAATATAGAAAAAGTTTTGGTAAATAGTATTGGTAAATTTTTTTGGTAACAATAACTACATATTTATTATAGTAAATATTGTAATCATTTTTCGATATAGTTTGGAAAAATTAATTTTATTTTATTAAATATTTACTAATATTTAGAAATTTTTCATTTATTTTAAATATATACAGATTGAATATTTATCCAATTAATTTGATAATAAGAATAATGTGCTTTATTATTATTGTAGATAAAGCTTTATATGTATTAGTTAATAGGTACAACCTAAGTAAACTTATCAGAGTGGAAAAGTTATTAGTTAAAAAAAATATTTACTTACTTTTCAACAAAAAAATCAAGCCTAGATTAGGGTTTCTGTATTAATTCATTAATGCAAAGACTAGTAAATTTTGTTCAAATTAATAATTATTTAAACTTAATATTGGCCTTGGGTTTCAAAATCCTATATATTGCTAATCACAAATTCTCTATTGCTAAAATCACATTTGTGTCCAACGGTTGGAATCTAATTTTAAAACTTAGAAATTGTTTTTTCAATAGAGTGACCTTAATTTTTAAAAATGCCCAAACTCTAGGATGTATGTCCTAGAACAATAGGATAGTAGAAAAGAGTTGGTAATAAATAAGTTACCAAAACTAGATTCATACTAGCATTAGAGTGTAGCAATTAGTACATCAAGCCTCTTAATCGTTGCGCTAGAATTTCTGAAAGGAACCCATATTGATAACAACTCAATAGAACAAAGGTTGTTGCATAAAATATATATATAAACGAGCCATGCTCCAACTGTTCTAATAAGAAGAGCAAAGGTTGCCTAATCCGGATCACCCTAATACACATTATTTTTAAGCCTAAAACGCCTAAAAAAAATTGCAACTTATTTTCCCAATTTGATGTAAGAGATGATGTAAGAGGCATTATTAAAGTTAATTCGAATGACGTCAGCTAGTCCTGAATCTGATCCGTTAAGCCCTAACTTGAGAATTAAATTTCCTACTGCCTTTGATCTGATTTAAATTTAATAGAAATTGTATATGGCTTAAGTTAAGTTTTATAACGGGATATAAATGATCTAATGTGTAATTATTGAGTTAAAGATTTCATCAAAGCCTTGAACTTAACGATTAAGGAGCTGTAAATCATTTTGAACATCATGTTATGCAAATGATTACGGTATTTGCAGAATTAACTGCTTATTGTAATTACCTACTGGATTAACAGACTTTATTAAATGCAGTGACAATTCACACATTATCTTCTTTTTAAATAATACACTCTAATAAAAGCACTATATTTAAATGTAGATAGCCCTGAAGATTTAATTTTTGTTAGAAATAAATATCTATCACAGTTCATTGTATCAAAATTGATACAAAACGCTATGCAGTTGTTACGACATTGAATGTGAAGTTTAAAAAATTGTATTTTTTACAGTTTACTGATCTTGTTTGGAGCATTATTTTTCATATCCTATATTATGCAAGCACTTTACGTTTTTTTTTTCTGAATAATTCAAAGCCCAGTATAACTAGTCTTTGGTTGATAAAATTTTCTATTTTTTTCGAGATTTCATTGTTCTAGTTCACAAAAAAATTTTCTATTCAAAAAATATTTTATAGAAATAAACAATAGAAAAAATTATTTAGATTAAAAAAAAATTGATAAAAAAATTAAATGAAAATATTATAATAGAATATTTATAAATAATTGTACAATAGAATCACTTTATTATAATTTTGTATATTTACTATTTATTAAAAATCTGTTAACCACAACACGATTTAAATCAATTTTTCGGAAATCTTTTGAATTAAATTTTATTTTATTAAATTTGTAGTAAATTTAATATATATTTAATTTCATTTATTTATAAAAATAATCAATTTAATAAAAAAATAACAAAAGTTTATTTAACAATAATAAAAACAAGCACTTATAATAAAAAGACAAAGAAAAATTGTTAATTGGAAGAAGTGATAAATACCCAATTTAGTTAAATAAGAGTGCTTCAAATAAATTATTGTGTTTTCTTGATTGTTTTGTAGATAATTGAACAATTTTATGGAATTTTGTAGCACTATATACTTTAATATAAATTTAAGGGACTTTAATTTTAGGAATTCGAAATATCGATACATATCTGGAGTTTGATTTGATTAAGTTATTAGGAAGATTGAGATGTACGAAAAATTATGTCAAATAGACAATTATATATAAGTATAAGATATAGTCAGGACACGTCCCAGTAGTGGCATGATAGGAAATTGAAGAAATGGAAAGGATAGGAATTTGTAGTTAAACTGAAATTTAATGACCATCTTTGAGGAAAGCTCGTTTCTAAAAATAGCTAACTTAATAAAAAGATATTCAAGATAAAGGTCAGTAAAAGTTTAGACAGACTCTTAACTCTCAGAAAAATACCAGCTGTTTCACAATAGCAGTTTCAAAAGTTTTAATGTGTCTTAGTCCCGTCAAAGTTATCCAATCTAATTTTGCTCATCTCCCAAAATACCAGAATCATATATTTCCAAAACCCGTTTCCAAATAATCCTTTCACATATACATTTACATTTGTATCACATGTTCCATCCTAAAGTTTAGTTCACAAGGCGTTGTGGTTTTAGTGTGTTCAAAATCCAAAAGTTTGATTTCCAAACTTTCCATCTAAAGAAAAAAATTATTCTAAAATGAGCAGTTTGTGCACAATTTTGTACAATAGTCGAATTAATTAACGATTTACTGAAAATATTAATTTGAGAGTCTAAAATTTAATGCAGAATAGGTTTTAAGTAAGTTTGTTTAGAATTCCTATATAAGGATAATATCTTAATTTGCGTAATTTTTCAATAAAATTCTGGCTTTCTTTAAACTATTTTCAAAATAACCGTTATTATTGTAAACCCTTTTATATTTTACCATATTTAGAAAATATTTTAATGCCAAGTCTTTTTTTTTAAACATAAAACAATGTAGATATTCCGACGCTTCTTTTGAATTTAAGCTTAAGGCGAAGCTACAATTAAGGCTTTGCATGCTTCGCTTGCTTCTAACGCTTTGATGTCTACATTAAAATATATTATTTCATAAGTAACTAAACCCAATAAACAGGGCGAGCAAAGCGAATAATATCTGCAAAATTTTCAATTACTCGCTTGCTTTTTACGCTTTGACGTAAAAAAACACAAGCTAGGTTGTTATTTGTTTACGTTTATAAAAAAAATACGTAGATACCTATAATTGAAATAGACTTACGAATATGAAATATGTCAAAATTTCTGTTTTGAAGTTTTCATTGTATCATAGTTGCTTTGCTTGCTTTTTTGCTTCTGCTAAAATAAGCATGCGGAGCAAATAAAGCTTTCATTGGTGTTGGGTAAAATAACTTTTTATTAAATAACATAAATCAATTTAACATTTCAAATTCAAAATATAGATTTTTTTTTTAATACAAAACAAACAGAAGGTTCTAAAAACTCAAAAATCTTTTTGAAATACAATTAATTGTAAATTGAAATTCAATAACATTACAAAAAAAAAATATATATAACTTATATGAATGTCATTTTTATTTAAATATCTATAGATTTTCTGACACTTCTTGTATATAATATTGTTCAAATAATAAATTAGAAAAATAAAATAAAAAAAAAAAACAATATAATAAATAAAAAAATTTATATGACACCTGTAACATAATACATCAAATAAGTACAAAAAAAATAAAAAAACTTCTGAACCAATCAAACAAATCTCAAAAAAAAAAAAAAAAAAAAAAAATAACAACAATCCGACACCATGAATATTTCATATTTTGTAGGTCTACAACATAAATTTCTAATATACATTTTTTAAGCTCAAAAAATTCACTCCACCCTCTCCTATGCTTTTGCAATAAAACAAAAACAAAAATTGACAATCAAAATAAAATATAAGTAAAAATTATATTCTTAAATAATTTTTTTGTTTTTTGTTGTTTTTTTTTGTAAATACAATACTCAATCATTTTTAGAATATACATCTGTCTATCATATTACTAGATAGATTTCTTTTAATATATACATGAGATATACATCCTATATATACATAAGATATACATATATTTTTAAAAATTGTTTATTATATTATTATAATACATAAATTATTATACCATATATGTCTTACACTACTTCCACTTCCATCATTTTTATTTTCATATGAAACCACCATTACCACACCCCTGCAACCACCACTACCACAATAACTATCACAACTACTATTATCATTATAAATATAAAATACTTAAGTCAAACCACTGAAACTCAATAATTTTAAGTGAACATTTAATAAAAAAATTTTTTTTTTTTTGGATAAATAAAAATATGGTGAATATGGTGAAAATGGAATATGGTGAATTGATATGTGATAAAAAATGGAAGGTGTAAATAAAAAATTTTTTTATTGAAATCTAAAAAGAAAATCCTTGAAATAAAATTTCCTGTATTTTATATAATTTTCTATTTCTATCTTTCAATTTTGTTTTTGTTGTATTTGTTGTAGTTGTTGTTGTAGTTAGGATGTGAGTTGTTGTTTTGAAATTTCAATAAAATATGTAGAATTGGATATAAAAATTTTTGAAAATTTTGAAATAAGATTGATTGATGGATTATTAAAAAAGTATTCAAACAAACTGTACCTTAAAGATAAATTGTTATAAATATATACAATAATATAATAATATATATATATATATATATATATATATATATATATATAAATTATATTATTTATAATATAATATATAAAATATAACTATATACATATGTATATATGTATATATAAATATTAATAAGTATATAAAAGATATGCATAATATGTTTTTGTAATGTAATTTATATAGTACGTATGAATTTTATAAATTTTTATTTCAGAGCACGCATTCTATAAAATTTCCAACTTGTAATTTTATTTACTTCAATATTGAATTTAAGAATTCCATAAGAGAAAAAGAAACCTAAAAGTTGAGCTTTATTTTTTTTATATTACTAAAACATTTTTAAATGCAAAAGATCTACCATCAATTTTTGGTTAATGAAAATTTTCAATATTTTAATCATAAAAGTTTTCAAACATTAAAAGAACTGTTTCTTATACCAGCAATTTACTTTTATATTAAACGAGGAAGAGTGTAGTAGAGTAGACTGTGTCAACTCTGGGATACCCGTATGACCCATATACATTATATCATCCGATTAATTACTTTTGGCAAAATTTCAAACATTCAGCTTCATTTTGGCTTCATAGTGTAATCCTCATATAAAAGAAGGAGTTTTATGGCAGCTACTCGAACCCTCAGCAGTAGACCAACTAAATATTGCAGTAACTTTGGCCATTATACTAAACTATTTTTTGCAAAATTGCAGACACCTAGCTTCATCAGGTGTAGTGTAAATCTCATATAAAAGAAGGAGTTGTATGGCAGCTACTCGAACCTTCTGCAGTAGACCAACCAAATTTTGCAGTAACTTTGGCCATTATACTAAACTATTTTTGGCAAAATTTCAGACACGCAGCTTTCATAGGTATAGAGTAATTCTCATATAAAATTAGAAGTTGTATGGCAGGTACTCGAACCCGTGGACTAAAATGGGTGAATTTAAATAGCGATTCCGTTTTTTGCATAAAAACGAATTTGTGAAAATGTCATAATTCTAGCTCCTTTACTTTTTGAGTTATCGACGATTTATTTTTCGATTCTGATCCGATCCATACACTTGAGTCTATATATATCTCCCCTCCTTCTCTGCGTCACAAACGTAATGGCAAATTTATTATAGCCTTGGACTATATAATTATACGGGTATAAACAGTAACAAACTCCCAAGATCTACCTTCAATTTTTTATTTTCTACATTTTAGGGGGCTAGTACTACTTTAATAAAAGTATATATTGAAAAAAATATTTTTTTTTATTTTATTTTATTCATTTTATTAAGTACCTACTTAACATTATTCTGAAAAGATTAGTGTAAGATACTTGTAAGATACTATCACTTAACCTAAAAAAACTTGACCTATTTTTTATTTTAAAATAATTTTGAATTTATAGTATTAATTGAATATGGTGAATATAACTTTAGCCTAAAGATATAGTTACATTAGTCAAATAATTTAATTTTATTTAAAACCGCTCAATTTAAAGAGAGAATATAGTTAAAGATATTAATTTTATATTTGGGTCATTGCCAACGAAAATGTCTTTCGGTCTTAAAATTTGAAATAATAAAATTAATTTTTTTTAAAGTCTTAAATATTGGAAACTATACTACAATTATTATTTTACTTAGATATAAAAATTGGAACCTTTTATAAAAGTAGTTAGCGAAATATATAACATTTTAGAGAATTTTTACATGAGTGTTATCTTTAAATCCATACATATACTGATGTAACACTCATGTTTTTTTTTACGATATATTCTAATTACGGATATTGTAATATCAAAATACAAAAATTGATAATGCAAAAAGTTTTGTTTCGCACTTATTGTATTTAATTTGCATTCAATTTAATTTATATATTTAAACATATTTAAAAAAAAATACGTAACACTCATGTTTAATTTTTTGTACTTACCATACTCAAAAGTTTTAATTATCGAAATCTTTACTTTTACAAAACAAATTTTTATATCACAATTTATATTAAGATCTAAATAGTTTAAATTTATCTATGCACTATTTTTAAATATTTATATTTAATATTTTATTAGATTTTTGTAATATTCTCTAAAAACGTAACACTCATGTTATGCAGTTGAGACAAAATTAAAATGCAAAAAAAATGACTAATAGGAAAAGACAATAAGATAATTATAAATATGCATAAAATGTAGATAACATAATTATTACGATGTAGTTATTAATTTTTATACCTTAGAACAACAATAAGTTTTTTTTTTATAAAATATATTGAAAATTTTGATGGAGACAAATTATTTTACATGAGAGTAATGTGGGAAGTGTAAAAAGATAAGAGTAAACTGGAATTTAAAATTTTGAAATTTTGTCGTTACATTGTTTTTTTTTATTGAATGCATCAAACTTTACAATTTAACTATAGTTTGTGTGTATAGTTATATATTTTTAGTAATTTATAAAACGATAAACTTGAGAGACACGAAAAAGACGTTTTAATTGGCAATGACCCATTTAATAGACTTGTTATTATGTATATATTTAATAACTGCATAATTTTGATATTGAAGTCAACGAGTGAACGTTAACTATTTTAAAATTAATAATGATATTCTATAGTTAAGGTCAGTCGTCAATTTTTAGCACATTTTCAAAAAATTTTGTAAAAATGTGCCTATATAGCTTCACTCTGTCCGTCCGTCCGTCCGTCCGTCCGTCCGTATGTTTACAAAAACTTTTACACCGTTTGAAATAGAGAAAAGAAATTTTAACCATGGATAGTTTTTGCAAAAAAAATAATTTCGTAGAAGAATTTTTTTCTGTAGCCCCACCTGTTACGGGGCTACAGCCCCCCAAAGTTGGAAAAAGCCCTATATTTAAATTGTTATAACAAGAGTTCTGTTACATATATTTTCAATCTGAAAACGGCAAATGATAGCTGGTTTCATAAACTTTATAAATTTTTACAAGGCAAACGTTTAGGGTTGCCATACGGTACTAAAATTTAACATTACGCAAAACTCAATTTTCGCAAAATTTTTGGCCACACATATCTTCTGAACGGTTCAAGCTAGGGTTTTGAAATTTTGGGAGAAGTTAGATCCTAAAAAAATAGTAGGAGTCAGTTAACAAAAATTTTTTGTCAAGCCCCCTGTTTAGGAGCTATAAGGGCCCGAAAATTGAAATTATGCTATTTTTAAGCACCTGTAACTTGAATACCTGTCCAATTTTTTTTTTATTAATATACAAAATTTAAAGGTCCAACATTATATTTTAACATATGTTAAAGGTTTTTCTTAAATTTAAAAGGGGTTCCTTAAATTGAAGAAAGTGTCTCTCAGTTTTACCCATTTTTGCTTAGATAATAAAATTCTAAGTAAAATTCCAAATTTTTGTGTAATTCACAATTTAATTCCTAGAACCTAAAAAATTAGAGGATGAGGGTGGGGGGGAGTTGAAGTTAGATTCTTGAGAAATTTGGCAACCTTCCCCATTAAAGGGCTATAACAACTTTTAAATAAAAAATTTACTGTTAGCAGTAAATTTTATAAGTCAGTAGTAACTATTTCCAAGTAAATATTTCCAAAGTTAAACTCAGTATGTAATACAATATAATTTTGAAAATGTGCTTTTTTAAAAACCCTTGGTTTTTTTCCATCACTTGTTTAATTAAACTACATAATTTAAAATTAATTGTAAAAAATTTTTTATTGGGTTCAAATTAATGACATAACCAATAAATAGTAATTATATATCTTAAAATACATACATATATAACGATATAAATAAATACAAAATATAAACAATTATTTCAATTGAAGAATAGAACTCGCAGACACTATCTTATAATTCAATAATAAAATGATTACAATTTTAAAATATAACAAATAAGACTTTATGTATTTGAAATATAACGTGTTGGGTACGTAATCCCAAATTACAAAATCCCAATCTCGAAATCCCAAGCACAAAATCCCAGAGTATAAAATCCTAAATTACAAAATCCAAAAACATTTTCAGTTTATTACCAAATCCCAAATTAGAAAACACGAATAAATCAAATTTTATTCGTGTTAAATACGAAATTCTAAAAAATTTCAAAAAAAAAATTTAACTTATTACATACATATTTTGTTAAAGACTTGTAATTCTGAATCCAACTTTAAAATCCCATTTTGATTTAAAACCACGATATACATATTATGGAAAAAGCTCTGATTTTGAATCCAACTCTAAATTTAATACTAAAAGTATATCAACACTTGCAGAAATTCCTACAAAAGTTTTGATATGTTCCCAAATCTAATCAAATCTAATAATAATAATGCCATTAGTTCCCCCCGTTTGGCCTAAAATTTTACAGTAAGAGCATAAAACAAAATCTTACAAAAATCCAGATTTTAATATTAAATAATTGAAACTTCAGGTCAAGCTGAAGATTTTGGGAGGTTGACTATTGGGATTTACTCTAGTAATATTTTGTAACTAACACCTCCAATCAACAGTTCTTATTTTTATATTTTTAATTTTTCAATCAAAACAATTAAAAATTTTAAAAATTTAATTTAAAATATAAATATTACTTTCAACATTTTTTATTTTAATCTAAAATGTTAAATTTATTGTATTTTACATTGAAACAAAAATGGAATCGTATAGGAAAATTCAACGATAAAAAATTAAAATTTTCATTTCAAAACCTCACATTCAATTTTTCCTTTTAAAATTAAATTAAAAATTTAAATTATTTTACATTTAAAATTTAAAATAACATTAAAAACAATTTTCATACCTTTTTCTTTTCACAGAAACAAGCAAAAAAAAAAAAAAAGGAAAATTTATATGATCTAGAAAAAATTTAATTAAATAAAATTTTTACTTTTTATTTAAAATCATACGTGATACATTAGAATTAGATAAATAGATACATTTTAATATGTATCTAAAACATATCATCATCCATTACAAAAAAAAGGGATCTTATTGTTTTAACCTAGTGAATATAAAACTGATTAATTAAAATGAAAAGTTTTTATTTTAATTTTAGATATAAAAGGAAAAAAAACAAAAAAATTTTAATCAAATAGATACAATCTTTTATATTTTTCTGACTGTTATTATGATAATCATTATAGTGACAAAAGCTACATCTATAGATTGAAATGTTTTTACAAAAAATTTAAGGTTTTGAAAATACTTTGTATCTAAAATTTCATTAAGATACAAAATATTATTCAATAAGATATAATTTTAAATAAAAATATATTTTTGTTATCTAATGTTTTTTATTTATCTAGAAAATATTTTTAATAAAAAACCTTGAAATTTATATTGATGTAAAAGATAATTTTAAGGTTAAAAGGTTTAATTAACTTTTATAAATTTTATTAACTTAGAAAATTTGAAAAATTTCTTTTTGAAAGTTGATTTGTTTATAAAAAAGTTATTTTAAAAGTTTATTATTATTAATTTTCTACAAAAAAGTTGATATTAATATTGTATAATTTTGATTTGAATTTTTTTTTTTAATTGAGTTCATTTAATTAAATTTAATCTTGTAGCTACTTGTACTAAGTTCTAGCATTCATTCCTTATTAAGCCTAAAAATATGCAAATATTTTCGTTAAGTTTAAAAGTGTTTGTTCTCCATCTAATATCATACAAATCACATTTAAAAAAAGACTATGAGTCACTTAAATAATATCATTTTATACTCCATGAGTAAATTCGTTAAAAATAGAACATGAGAGGCTGTGACTACTACTTTCTTTTCGAAAGAAAAATACTTCGTAAAATTATCGGGCCAATTATCGACCAGGGCCAATTTAGAATGCGACCCAACGCAGAGCTATACAATGTATACACCGACAGCGATGTTGTGAAATACATCAAGCTACAACGCCTTAGGTGGGCCTGTCACATACCACGTATGCCAGATTCCCGCATTCCAAAAAAAGTATTGAGCGGGAAAATAGATTGAAAAAGACCAGTAGGAAAGCCGAGAAATCGATGGGTTGATGCAGTCAAGTCAGACGCTGTATCGATGCTGCAAGAGCACAATTGGATAACTGTTGCCCAAGATCGCGTGTACTGGAAGAGGATGATTCAGGAGGCCACGGCTCGACAACGCCATAGAAGAAGAAGAAGAAGAAGAGTCTGTGACTACAATTTACTGTTACACTGATTGTTGAATTTTGATATTTGATTCCTACAGATGGATAAAAAGCAAAAAGTTGTCTATAAATTGAAGGATGATTCAGGAGGCCAAGGTTCGACAACGCCATAGAAGAAGAAGAAGAGTCTGTGACTACAATTTACTGTTACACTGATTGTTGAATTTTGATATTTGATTCCTACAGATCGATAAAAAGCAAAAGCTTATTTAATACCCACCTTTTAATTTTCGGAACATTTTTGACATTCCGAATTTTTTTCGGATAAAACTAATTTGTTTTTAAACACCGACTTTTATTTGGATAAAATGACTTTTTAATTTGTTTGCATATACCCACTTTTTTCGGATACACACCCACTAATTTCGGATATGACCACATATTTCGAATACACTCCCTTATTTCGAATACACCCACTTTTGTCGAATACACTCACTTATTTTGAATACACTCACTTTCGAAAAAAATTGTTTTATATTTTCGTTAGCGATTTTCGTATCTTACATTAGTCTTAAGTGAGTTATAAGATATGAATTAAAATTATTTATTACTTGGATAATTATAATTTTCAATTAGTTAACGCAAATATACGTATAATCTTACTCTTGCAATATTATATTCCATTTTTACTAGGATTGAAAGCTGTAGGCATTTAAATACTCGTCTTTCGTCTTTAACAAAGTCTTAAAATTATAATCAAATCTTTTAAAAATCTCTATAAGAGTCTTAAAAGGCCCAGTATATTTGGTATAATAAATATTTTCTAATATCACAAAAAATCTATTAATTTTATATCCTATTTTCTATTTCTATTCTAAGTAAATATAAAAATTAAATTTTTTTTTAAAATATTCTCCAATATTTAATAAAAATCGTCAAATTTTAAAAGCAATATAAAAAGATTTTTCCATCGTCATCTTTGTATTTAATTAAATTAATTTTAATATTTAATAAAATAATTGCTTATATATTGAATCCAACCTAATGCATATTAATGGACAAAAATTAGATCATAAAATAAATAAAAAATAAATTAATATTGCGCTACTTATTAAAAACAAATATTAAAAATCACAGGTAAATATAAAAAGGGAATCTTTATGATTATTTTTTTCATTTGCGTAAATTGTTGACCCCTGACCTGATTTTATTTTTTATTGCTTTATGGTTTTCCCTTAGCAGAATTCCACGTAAATCCACCCCAAAATATTGAAATTCCCTTAATTTAATTTAATTTAAAAATATATATATATAATATTATGTACGTTATAACTTAAGTGTATTTAAAATCTAAAAAATATTCGCAGAATTTCTAAATAAAAATTAATTTAAAATAAAAATATTTAGAAATAAAAAGCTTATGAGGGAAACAGACAGTTGAACAAATTTTTATGAACTTTTCTGTTTTATTTAAAGTTTAGCAATAAAATGTTGATTTTCTCTATAAATGTCTGTGTTCTTGTTTTTATTTTTCAAATTTATATTTAATGATTTCAATAATTCAAAAATAATAATGAAAAAAAAAAAAACAAATAATATAAAAAATTTTAATAAAGTTTTAAGTTTTTGTTTTTTGAAAAATTTGTGCCCTCTCCACCTCCATTCCATAAATTTTTATTATCAGCCTTCCATGATCCATAAAATATCATTAATTTGTAGAAAAGAAACTAAAGAAAATGGACACAGTTGATGTCGACAAGTATAGGATAATGCGATAAATGTGTAAATGATACCATAGATATTTATAAACACTTATTAAATTTTAGAAGTGGGGGAAAACAAATTAAATAAAGCTGCAATCAATGAACTTTAAAATAAAGTCTATTTATTTCACAATTTAATTTAAACATTGGTGTCATAGGCCTTTCGATTCACCTTGCTTTCAAAATAAAAAAAAACACGGCATTTTACTGAAGGAGCAACATTTTTAAAACTAATTTTTCTATTTAATTTGTATTAGCATGACAACTTTAGGGTTCGAAAAATTCAATTTCTAAACAAATAACATTAAAGGTTAAATTAATAATGCTCTCACTTTCTTCTACTGTTTGCTTTCTAAGTTATATGTTATTTCAACTCCATCCACTTATTGGTCATTTATACTTAAGATTCCAACATACTAAACGTTTAAGCTCCTAACCTTACTTCAGGAAAAATTTAAGAGTTGAATTACGCAAAGTTAAGCTAAAAAATTTGTTCCATCAACAGGAGTCTATTTTTAAAAATGCTACCCCTTCAAATGTCTACAAGTTTTCATAGGTTGTTTAAAAAATTTTCATAATTGGTCCTGGTGTTCGATTTTCCGTATTTAATATAAGAGCCAAAAATACTGAATTATTGAAATAATTCCCAGATATTAAAAATAATAATTCAATTTCATAATACCATACAATTTTACATTTTCAACTGTTTTTAAAAAAAATATTTCTATTATTTTGAATTTAAAATTTTGATTGAAATTCGAAAGAATTTTATTCGGATGTATTGGCACGTAACACAATGCTCGTCCATTTTAATCACAAATTTAATGTTGTTTCTGATTTTTTTTTTTTATTGATTTCAATTTAAATTCATTTTTTTTACTTATTTCTGTTGACTGGTTTAGCCGTTGGTTTTGTTTTGTGGTATAGAAAATGTGATATTAAAAAATAAAAGATTAAAAAAAAAACTAGGAAATAGGAAAAATTTAAATAAATAGAAAATCAATCTATTAATTTAACAAATATTCAAATTTTAAAAAGTTTAATTATTATTGACAAGTATAGTACAAATATATGTCCTTCAGCGTAAAATTTTATAAATTAATAAATTAGTTTGTTTTATCTTAGTTCTTCTTAATCTTTAATTAGTTTTAGAATTTTGTGGTACATGTCATCTACGTTCTTATAACTTCATAAAATCAAATATTTAAAAACAGTATCAAAACCATTAAGTTGGCAGAGTGACATAAGTACCAAGGTAAAATGTCCAGTTGGACTCATTGTTTAACAACTTATATATTTTTTATCATCAGATTTGCAGGATCATTATGTTAGAGATTTCATCGAAGCTAGTTCTAGTCGCTAACATGTTGATGTATCTTCTTTTAACAAATTGTTAGTTTCTCATTTTAGTTAGTTGCTCCATATTTCTTAATTGAAAAACTAGAATCATTACATAATTCTACGAATCTATTCTTATTGCAGTTGCTCATAAGCCTTCAAGATTCTAACTCCAAAGAGGTGGATACATTTCATAAAGAAGTCCAGATCACATTTACAACACGTGAATTTGTAACTCAAATACTTTGGAAATTTGTGATATTGGCATTAAAACGGATTCAGTAATTGTACATAAATTGGGAACTATATGGAATAAAGATGAGTGGGATCGTAGAATAGCTAAACTACACCATTTTAAACTCTCTTCAGCTAATATTAAGAATCAATCAATCAATATGCAATCTCGCATAGTCATTGTATGATATATTGTTAGAGTCAAGGAAACGCTGTGGCCAGTAAAATGGACTTTTAAATAGCTTGAAACTATTTCTAATATAAAATGTCAAATCAACTACTCAATCTATTTAAAAAAACTGCCTTTCACTGTCTTTATGACTAAAACAAATTTTTTTTTAAAATAAGTTTCTAAACTGAACTTGTTTATTTTTCTACTCATAAATCATAAATCATTAAATTATAAATAACAAAATCATAAAATATTTAATAATTTGTTTCTATCTATTTATATCACTACTTAAAATTTATGTTGTGTCATTAAAACAAAAAAAAAAAAACAAAACACTTTGCGAACACTATACCAACCTACAATCAACTTGACTTTTAAGTAACAAAAGTCAAAAATTAATAAAATGATATATACAAAAGCACCTACATATATATATAAAATATAGTTTATGGATTTTTGTGGTTTAGAATATTGGAACATATTAAGAAAATGTGACATCATTTAGAAATTTTGAGGGACAAAAATGGCATTAAATATTTATGTACAAAATTTATATATATGTATATATATACACATAGACTGCCTTATTTTTAGAGAAAAAAAATATTTCTTCAAAACTTCAGGCAAACCTTAAATAAAAAAAAATAAACTGAAAAGAAACCTTCAAGAAAAACAAAATATAAATTAATATAAAATGAAATTTCCTAAAAACAAAAAAAAAAAATAAATAATTGAATTTACTGTATTTGAAAGCTATGACTTTTGGTTTCTTCCCTTTACTAATTTCAATTCAATATTTGGTTTTTTTTTTATTTTTTATTTATTTACTTATTTTCTTCTCTCTTCTTCACATTTTCTTTCTCTTTCTTTCTTTTGTTTTTACCTTCAAGTTTCAAATTTCATTCCATTTCAATTTTTATATTTTCAGTTTACGACAACTGATTTTGACGTATTTCGAAAGATTTATTCTCCACTTATAACGGCAAATATTTTAGTTTTTATTTTTATTCTTAAGTTTTTGTTTTGTTTTTGTTTTATTTTTTTTTTTTTTGAAAAATCATCTTCTCGTCAAAAAAATTAGTTTCAATTCAAATTTATTTCAAATTATTGTTCGTACATATTATATACACACACATATTGAATTTTTACAACAGTAATGATTTTATTATATAATTGATTCATTATAATATGATTTTGACATTATTATCAGTATCATAATGTATTTTCGATATTTTTTGAGATTAAAATAGTCACATAAGATCTAGCATCGTCATTATTGTCATTTAAATTATTGGCATTGTCATTATTATTATAATATTATTAGCAATGACTACTAATGTTTGAAAAGTTGGATTGATACATATAACAATAATTCGATTCGATTTTCGATAGTAATAGTCCCATCACTGAATGTAAGGTAAAAATATACGAATTAAAATATAAACTGTCAAAATAAATGGTTGTGTTTTAGACACTTTGCTTTTTGGAAGCACGATGACATTTGAAATAATAAGAAAATTATAACTTGGAATATTTGACTAAATTTTCAAGAACCTAATCTAATACAATATTGTCTAACTTTAATAGATTTTAAACCATTAGTCAATATATATTTCAGTTTTAAAAGGTTTAAATGCGTATTAAATCGATACACTAACAGAAATATTTGAACTTAAGCCTAGATTCTAGCATAATTAAAGGCATTGCTTTGAAAATCTAAGACGTTTCTAGATGTTATAAGACCTAGTACTATCTCATGTTTAAACTGTATGTGGAATTTATTAAGATCAATTCTAATAAAACGATTATAATATGACCCCCTGTTTCAACATGTACCTATTGTATAAACAGTTGAGCAGTTAGCGCTTAACAAACTAATATAGTGAGTGCAAAAGCTAATTTACTATTAGAAAAAATGTTACAGAATTTCAAATGTGTTCCTAGTATGACTTGTTTACAAGTTTCCGCCTTGTGAACAATTTTGGTTTTGTATTAAAGTCATAAATCGGAACCAGTGACATAATGATCATCATATTCCGCTTTGTCATTTTAGACTTTTGATTAAAAGTCAAAATATTTAAACCTTAAGGATATAATATTAAAGTGGTATGTCCACAATATGCCACTATAGATAGAATAAAATAATTTTCCAACACGATAAAAATTTATTTTGCTTCTAGGGATGCACACAGTTCTTTCAGGGTATAAAAATAAAAAAAAAATAAAAAAAGGACATCAGGAAATTAATGGAAACATCTTGTCATTGGTAAATTACTTTCTAATAATATTCCATTAAATCAAAAGTCGAATTCTAATATTTAATTGGAAAATTAAAAACAAAAAAAAATAATAGAAATTAAATTTCGAATCGAATAAAAATCAAATAAATAGGAACTGATGTTAGAAATCTGGACATCAAAACAATGAATGAAAATCTTTTTAATTGAAAAAACTAAGGAATTGATGAGTAAAATATTTTTTATCCACATATTTGATTAATATTAGTTCATAGATTTTTATGAAATAACTAGCTAATACCCGGTGCGCGTTGCTGCGCCTCTCAATGGAGGTTTAATTGAAGTTGATGTTACTGCAAAAAGTTAACACAAAAATTACACTCGGTTTACACATGTAAATTTTAAAATGAATGAAAGCAATCTTTTTAAAACCATTTTTCTAGGTTTTAAAAAGAATAATGTTCTAGTAATTTTTGAAACTTTCTGTAATTCAAAGCAGTACAAACTACTTTCCAAATTTTGACGTAATTTACTTCCAAAAAATTTTTTTTGAACAATCGTAGGACCGACTGTTAGCAGATTCAACTCTATTTTCAAGTTGTTTCACACATATAAAATTTGAGGAAAACCGGTCAAATCGTTTCTAATTTAGAGTTAAGTAACGCAAAAATCTATTAAAAGCCACTGAGCCCCACTGGGTTAACGGAACTACACTTTCTCTTTGGGCAAAGCAGTATTACGCAAAAATGGACGTAATTTGCTTCCAAATCACTCAACAAAATTTTTTGAAACTTTCTTTTTAGTCAAAGCAGTACTTCGCAAATTTTGACAATATTATCTTCCAAAATTATTTTGACCAACCGTCGGGCCGACATGGGTTAACAAATTCCACATCTGTTAATAGTGTCAACTCAATTCTCACAGGGGAGCACGTATACAAAATTTGAAGAAAATCGGTCAAACCGTTTTTAATTTAGAGTTAGGTATTGAAAAAACCTATAAAAAGCTGTTGGGCCCTAATGGGTTAATGCAAGTCAATAAAATTTTTTTGTGGGTTTTCTTTTTAGCCAAAGCAGAATTTCATAAAATCGGACCAAATTTGAACCCAAATTTTTTTTTGACCACTCGTCGGCCCGGCATGGGTTAATAAATTCCAAAACTGTTAATAGTGTCTACTCAATTCTCAAGGAGCATCACGTATACAAAATTTGAAATCAATTGGTCAAACCGTTTCGAATTTAGAGTAAAGTATTGAAAAACCTATAAAAAGCTGTTGGGCCGCAATGGGTTAATGGAACTCAACAAAATTTTTTTTGGGGCTTTCTTTAAAGCCAAAGCAGAATTCCGTAAAATCGGACAAAATTTGGACCCAACATTTTTTTTGACCACCCGTCGGCCCGACATGGGTTAACAAATTCCAAAACTGTTAATAGCGTCTACTCAATTCTCACAGGGGAGCACGTATACAAAATTTGAAGTCAATCGGTCAAACCGTTTCGAATTTAGAGTAAAGTATTGAAAAAACCTATAAAAAGCTGTTGGGCCGCAATGGGTTAATGGAACTCACCAAAATTTTTTTTGGGGTTTGCTTTTAAGCCAAAGCTGAATTTCATAAAATCGGACAAAATTTGGACCCAAAATTTTTTTTGACCACCCGTCGGCCCGACATGGGTTACCAAATTCCAAAACTGTTAATAGCGTCTACTCAATTCTCAAAGAGCATCACGTATACAAAATTTGAAGTCAATCGGTCAAACCGTTTTCATTTTAGAACAAAGAAGTTTAAATACTTGCACCACAGCCCCAACTTGGCGGTCCGTTAGAGCAAAATTTTTGGGCCACGATTTCCTTCCGTACCCAAAAACCCCTATATACAAATTTTCATGAAAATCGGCTGGGCAGTTTAGGAGTCTATTCGCTACAAACAAACATACAAACAAACAAACAAACAAACAAACAAACAAACAAACAAACAAATAAACAAACTTTCATTTTTATATATATAGATAGATATTGTAATAAAAAATAATCTTAAATTTGTCTGGTATTTTTCAATATTTTTATTTTTAATTTTGAAGTTTATTTCTAAAGTTTCTGGAAGTCACCTTTAAGTCTTCTGAAGATTAAAATATACAATAAAATTATTGTGTATCAGAATTCGATTACAGAGAGCGAATATGACAAACGGCAATCAAATTTAAGAACACCGTTATAACTGAGATGAGTGGGATTTATTTTTTTACAATATATACACTTTTCATGTAAACTCGGTCCTTTTTCAAATCAAATATATCTATTTTTAAATTATAGTATACTCTTTTTTTTAAAAACAAATAGTCCTGAGTTAAATTAATCCAGCAGTCGCATCACGATATAGGAAAAGAGTTATTTACAGGTTTTATAGTAGAACCCAAATTCAGCATATAGTAAAATTTAAGTTCGTTCGACTCCTAAGCCCGTCTTAAAAATTTAGCTATACCATTTTTTGGGACTAAACTTAATTATTATTCACTCTCAGTTTGTATTTCAAAATTAGAAACTATCGTTTTGGTCTAAGCGTCTGAAGTGTCTTAACCACTGTACCATTGGTACTGAATTCAAATATTGAAGTTTAATAGCTTGCAGTCAATGTTAAGTACTTTTATTTTAAAAATTGTATAAAAAACACCTAACTTATATTTTGTGCATATTTTTTACAAATATACTGAAACCCATCAGGAGAAACAAAATTTAAAAGCCGCGATACCTAAAACTAATATCAATCAATACCACATAAGAAATCCAATTTCTCGACACTTTTTAACAACATAATGTTATTGTGTTTCAATGTTTTTTTTTATTGAAAAATGTTGTCATAAATATCACACAAAATATTAAATTAAGATTACCGTGTCAAATAAAGTACCTATAGTACCTTAAGTATTCTATTTCCAACAATAATTTTTCCACATTTTCCACAAAAAAAATATTATTTAATAAAAAATAAGAAGAAATAAAATGAAAATTTAAATAAATAAAATATAGAAACAGTAAAAGAATTCGTGATAAAAATTATTTTTTATTTGTTTAAATTCAAATTCAAATTTACTTATATTCATATTTTTATTTATTTTCTTCAATCCCTTTCCCAAGGTGTGTTCCCCCGTGTTCGTTCTACTATGTATACCCTTCCCCCACCCTTCCCTCACCCTTCCATCGTTTCGTTATAAATTTTCATTATTTTGAGTTACGATCAGGATTCTATTTAGGAGAGAGAGAGAGAGAGAGCTTTTCTAGAATGAGTTACTAAGTACTTTTAAACAACCTATGGTTAGTTATTTTGACGTTTTATTTTGTTTCATTCTGTTTCATTTTCTTCTGCTTCTATTTGTTTTTATTTTTGATTTATAATTTGTTTTCTTTTTTTTGAATTTGTTGGGTTTTCCTTTTTATATAAAACAAATAAAAGTCGGTTTTACTGAGCATATAGTAAATATAAATTAAAATACCGTACTTAGTTTCATTTTTTTTTTATTTTGAGGAAAGTATGAGATCATTTTAAAAAAAAATTTCAGTTACCAAAATGTTCCACCATGAGTATTTTGTTAATTTTAATACTTTCGTTTCTATTTACGAAGGTAGATGAAAAGTATTTAAATTTACGCAGAGTAATAAAGTTACCTACATAGTTTAGTAGGTTCCCTTAAGTAGTGCTGTACTTAAACCATAGTCAATTTCCTTTTTAAAACTAAACTTTGAAATAGACCTTAAATACAAAGTATAATTAAAATCAATAAATGCAAATGCTCTAGTTGGTTTCGAGGGTTATAATTAGAGTTCATGGAATGGAAAAAATTGTATTGCGTAAAGAAGAATAAATTCTGGAGGATATTGCAAATATAGATGCTTAACTGCAATTTTGGAATTGAAAACAGGACTAAGGAAATTAAAATGCAGGCCTCTTCACTCAAAGTAGCTATGGAAAACAAATTAGAAGCATATTAGATGTCTGTTAAAGATATTTTGGACAGATCACTTATCCAATATTAAAATTCGACAGAGGCTGTAGAAAGAACAGGAATTACTTTTATAATTAAAAAACGAAAAGTAGCCTATGTTGGCCATATAATGCGAGGAATAAAATATGAATTACTTCAGTTTGTTGTAGAAACAAGAACAGAAGAAAGTCTATTAGTAGGCAGAAATTATAGCTATCACCACTGAGAAATATTATTGAGTAGATTGCTTTATGTACAATTAGGACTTAGTTTATACAGGCAAAAATAGTATAAAATATGTGAACAATTTAGTCACCTTAACATAAAATTAACCAGCATCCAGCAGTTGATGAAAATCAAAAGAAGAAGAAGAAAGGAATTTATAAAGTTTAAAGTAAGAAATAAAGAACAAATACGTTATTATTATATTTTTAATTACGGTCCATAACATCCTCATTATTGCTCGCTAATCCTAACCATGGCTCAACAAACGTGTGTTCCTGACACTTAATATATATTAAGAATTATTTCATTCCTTAAATGTAACCAAAAATTTGTTAAGTAGGCTACTTTCTGTGATAATAATAATTGAATCTACGGATTGGATTTTTCAATAATCGATTATATCTTAAACTGTATTTAAAAAAAAACAATATCTTATAGTTTGATAATGATGGTATGTGCAGATTATACTGTTATTCCCATAGAAATTAATTTATAAAAGAACTGTTTTTAAATAAAACATAAAAATTGCTTATTATGTATTTCTTTGTTAAATTTATATAGCATATATATACTGTAACAATATATGTACATAACAATATATAATATAATTTCATTTTTATTTTATTTTCTGTTTACTTTTCTGCTGTAGATATTTTCGTGACTTGAATTGATTAAGTGACACAGCAAAAGATAACCAAATAATAAAAATTAAGAAAATATATAAAAAAACAAAAATTGTAAAAGAAGTTATATTAAGTCAAAGTCAGGCAGCCTATAATCTCCTCCTTTCAAATTCCTATGAGAATTTAATAATATGATATATAATATATCCGTATATTGAGATATTTATCGCTTAAAGAAAGCGCAGAGTAAGACACTTTTATATAAGATAAATTTTATTTTGGACACAAATTTGTTTGACTATGACATTTCAAAAATGAAGGTAATGAAAATTGGAAAATTAAAAATAAATAGTAATTTTCTTAATTTTTTTTTTTTTTATAAACTTATGCAACCAAATTAAGCATAAATTACTTAATGATTCTATAAAAATTGCTTATTATACTTTGTAAAATTATACAGTAAGTCTTAATCATTTTCAAAACAAAGTATAGAAGAAACTGACAAAATAATATTAACATATATGAATTTGAGGGGCAATTTTATTAAGAAAATTAAAATTAAGAAAAATGTAAGAACGAAGTAATAAAATAATACCCACATACTTTTTTTTTGTGTCTATTAAGCAAATACTTTGGGGAAGTACAGTTATAAAATTACCCAATTGTACATTTTTTAATATAAATGTTGACTTAATAACTTTTTTTTAATCCTTTTCTACTCTTGTAGGAGCCTTGGTGGATTACTGAAAACATGGCTTATTAACTGAGGCAATGCGAGGTATTGCCTCAGATATAGGAAAGCACAAAATTGAATAATGAAAAAGTAAAGCCATGCTCCACTCCTTTTTAACATTGTATTAAGTAAATAAATAAATTAATACTTATATACTAAGTTAAATAGAATAAGTTTAAGTTTCGTTAATTTATTATTATTTAAACTGAAACGCTAGTTTATACTCAACCGTAGCTATTTAATAAGATTATAAATACACAAATGTTAAATTTTTTTTCATTGTGACATCTTTACAGGAGAACTGTATTTTAAGATATTTTTATTTTATTACGAAACGTACGATTTTATAAAATATTTTTATTGGATGAAATCTGGCGAGAATTTGAATCTGAGGACTTAAAATTGAATGACAGGCTTATTTAAATATAAGGCTTTTTTTAATTAGATCTTGAATTTTAGTTATGGAACTAAACCAAAAGTGAATTATGACTTAATTAATAGGACTACAGATAAAGAAATACCTAAACTACTTTTGTAGTATAATTTAAAATTCAGAATGTATTTACTAGATTAAAATATAGAAATTGATTTTTCGATATATACTTTTATTCAAGTAAAACTGGCCCCCAAAATGCAGAAGATAAAAACAATATGGTAGATATTGGGAATTTATTACTGTTTTAATATTAACGTAAATTTTTGGTATAAGAATCAGTTCTTTTAGTGTTAACCTGAGTCCAGCAATTTACTTTTTTTATTAAAACAGTTTGAAATGCAAAAGATTTTTTTGCAACCGAAACCACTTCGCTAATATCTACTACACCATACAATTCTTATAAATTTATGGTCTATTACTAACTATTTAAAGTGTGATAGGCTGAAAAATAAACTCATAGGTAACGCCAAGTTAATATAAAAGTATATAACAAAAGAATATAATTAATTCTAAAACAAGGGAACTAGACCTAAAATGAGAGAAAGTGATGGCAGGTTTGTAGTTTCGCTTTTCAATGCATTAAGTCATAAAACTACATTAATTCGAGGATAAAAGTTATATATAGCACATTTTTTTAATTGTCAGCTTTTACCTGTTAAAAGTTAATATCAAATTTTTAATTAAAAATCAAAAAAGAAAAATATTATGAAAACGCGTTTTTATCTAAGATAAATTATTTTAAATTTTTACCTTAAATATCTTTCAAAAAATGGTACATTTTTAGGAATTTTATTAATTTCTAATTAATTTGGTCATATTTTTAATTGAAACTGAATGGAATATCTACTGAAATTTATTTTTGAATTTTAAAAAACGCTTTTAATAGAAATATTTGTATTTTTAATATAACGTTTAAAGTGCAAATCATATGAAATATTGTCATAATCCTAATTCCAAATTAGATATTTACCTTTGATTCAATATTCATGAACGCAGCTAATTAATTTTCCTTCAATTTTTGGGATGAAATTCTGTATTTTTTTTTTTTTTAATAAAAAACCAATTTAGAAATTTCGAAACTCAGCAGTAATTATAAAAATTAGATACTGTTATACTATATGGGGTTTTTGGGCAAACAAATCAACTCAAACTAATTTTAAACCATTTAATTGACTGAGCATGATAGAACCTAATTTTATTTTTTCATTATAATTCAATTAATTAAAGCTTTCGGTTTTTATTTTCTAATATTGAAATTTTTTTCATAAAACGCTTTTTTTTTTTTGAAAAATCAGAAAAAATGTAAAATTTCGTTGATTTTTGAATGATAGCCTAGGTAATAAAAATAAAAAAGGTAACTGTGATACACTCTAATTAATTTTTGAGCACTATAAATAAAATAAAATTTATATATAGGAGTTAGGGAAATTTAAAAAAAAATAAAAAAATAAAAATTGTATTTTTATTTTTTTATCAAAACCTTAACAAACACAAAAATATACTGAAGGTCGCATTCTAAAAGGATAATGATAATTAATACTTTAAATTATTTTGTTTATCTTTAGGGAGAGTTGAGTATCTTTAGATTTTTTTATTATTTTATTTATATTTTTATGATGATGATGATGATGATAATGATAATGATGAAATAAAATTTCAAAAGATATCAAATAGGCATAGATATTTTGTTTATTTTAAAGATGAGATTTTGTTGAAGACAAGAATTTGTTGTATTTGTTTTTATTTACTTGAAGCTGTGGTGCATAAAGTTTATTTTTAAAATTATGGTTCAAGTTTACTTGCTTTTGTTTTAGATTAAATTATATTTAGAATTCTTTTAAACTTATATTTTATGTTTTATTTTAAGAAGAGGTTGTTTTAATTTGATTGTAGATGCGTTTGTTAATCTAAGGCGTATTTTAGTTTAAATTATTTTTTAAAAAATACTGCTTTTCCAGCCAGGATTAGTTTAATTGAAATTGATAAAAAAATTGAAAAAAAATATTTGAATAGATATTTTGTATTGGGCATTTCTTTAACCAAAGAAGTAACGTAAGTTACGTAACATAAGTAACGTAAGTTAAAATTAAGGGCTTCATTACCTTTCAAAAGTTAACAAATCGGCTTAGAAATAAATCTAAAAACACTCAATGAAGGTATAAAAACTTTTAGAAAATTAATTGAACTAATTTTTGGTAAATTGGTTTCGGGTGAAAAAGACCTTTTGCATTTAAAAGTGGTTTAATATATAAGTAAATTGCTGGATTAAGGTTAACGGAGTAAACAGAAAGAAGAACTGTCTCTCATCCCAGCAATATACTTTTATATTAAAAAATTTCAAATTAAGGTAAGTTTTTGATTTTAAAGAGTCTTTTAATATTTTCGGAATTAAATCCGTCTTTATATTAAATATAGATATCTTGTGTAAGGAAGTATTAATATTTAATAAAAACAACAGGAAGTTTTCAACACTGAACATTAAATCCCCTTTATTAACAATTTTACAATACAATAATTTTTATATATGTCCGATAGCTCAGTAATAGCTCAATAACTTCAATTGAAAAGTCTCAGGTTTAAACCCTCGACGGATCATATCTAATATAAAAATATAGTGTTTATTCAAAATAAGTTAATAAGAAGTCCAAATGTCAAATAGGCAAAGGATTATTATTATTATCAAACATTATTAACTATTGTCCGGTACTATAAATAAATAAATAAATTTTAAGATATTCACCACTGATTTTAAGAAGATTGGAGATATTCACCACTGTTTTTAAGTAATTCCCAACTTTATTTACCTATTTATTCTGATTTTTATTTATTTATTCAATTTGTTTTTTCTATTTGGTTACCTAAGTGAGTACTTTTTTTTATATTTAAAAAAAAAATTGAGGTTGGTGCAAAAAATACCTATACTTTATAATATAAGTAATAAGAGTAATTATACATATTTGTAGATTAGGTAAATTTAATTTACTTTTAATTAAAAAATTATTTTGATTTTTTTTTCTTTAATTATCTTAAACTTTTTTATTGTATGACCAGCCCTTTATTAGATAATGATGACATTTTATTTTTATAATAATTATTAATTACCATTAAAAATTTACGAAATTACACATCATTTATTTCGTTTTTTTTAATTAATTAAATAGAATGACAAAAATTTATTAATTTTGTCAATCAGTTCACAATAAATATGGTTCATAACTCAGTTCACAATGTTAAGTTTGTTGTTTAGTTCATGATAGTAGGGACGGTGAAATACAGTTAGGTTGGAATAAGAAAAATTAATTCTGTAAGGTATTAATCTCAAAAATGTAAGTCAACCCTAGGAATTCGAATATTGACAATAATTTAGATAACTTATACCAAGATATTTGACTAAAATACTTTTAAGAAATTAATATTTGGTGTACGTAGTACGTTATGAGGTTTAAGAAAATAACAATCATTTCTTAATAATAGATGACTCACTTAGTAGGAGGGTATATACCGGTATAAAGAAATAAAGCCTCGAGCATTAACACCAAATAGACCTTTATTCAAAATTAAGTTAAAAATTAAGGCCTAAATTGCTAAAATGTCTTTACTTGAGCCGCTGATTGACAAATCGGAAAATTTAGATAAGCTTTATTTCTATTTCAAAAGTGTAATAAGGCATATTAGGCTTTGTTTAATCATGAGGTAAAGAACATTTCATCGAGTACAATGACTTATTATTAGATAATTAAGTCAATTGAAAGTTAAACGAAGGAATTTTCAAATAAAAAAGAAAACAAAAAAAAATTTCTTTGAAATTGCATAACTTTAGGCGTTTGAAGTTTTCAAATTACTGGAAGATCTAGTTTAATTTTTTTAAATAAATAAATACAAAATAACTTATTTTTATTTTTTGTTATTTATTTAATTTATTTACATTTTATATATATTTTTTTAGTTTTTTTTTTTAAATAGGTAAGGTTTACAATCAAAATATAGGTTTACTTATAAGATCTAAAGAAATCTCAAATAAAATAAAATAAGAAAATGAGTAAATAAAATTAATTTCAAAAATGAAAAGCAACTCAATATCAAATTAAGATTTAACGTGTGCAGGTGAGTAGAATAAAGGAAAAATAAACAAAATAGAAATCATAAAAAAACAACAAAACAAGAAAAGAATGAAAATAATTTAAATTAATTATTATTAGAAAAGGATTCCATTTATATTTTCCAACCACTTTTAATTACATGTTTTGTTTTTTCGAAATAATTTCCTCAGACTTTTGAAATATTTCAAGGCAATTATTTAAATTATATAAGCATTTAGTCAGAATCTAATTTAGTAAAGATTCGATAATTTCTTTTTTTTTTTATTGCTTTCTTCTGCCCAGAATAGACGTTGGGCAGCACAAAGCAATCACATTAAAAAAAAAAAAACAAAGTTTAAATAAAAAGGGGATTTACCCCCACAAAAAAAAAAGCAGAAGAATTTTATTTAACATTAATTATGTATTATGAAAATTAATAGTCTTGGAGGTTTAAGATATTAATCGAAATATTTAAAAAAAAAACCAAAAACAAATGAGAGGGTTAATTTATATTTTTTTTTTCCTTGAAAGAACTTGGTAAATATTTTATAAATTTTTATTTAAAATTTTTTTACCCCACTTTTTCTTAATAATTGGTTCATTAAAAAAAAAAAAATTGTAATTAATAATACAAAAAAAAAAAGAGTTTCTTATTAAAAATGCTTAGAATATCAAAAAAGTGAAACGTAATGAATATAATTATTAAATATATATTATAATTGATGGAGTAAAGCACTGGGGATGCTGGGGATTTTGGACCTTGAGTATTTTTTTAAATATATAGCGATTTTAAGGTAATTTTCCTGTCGGGATCTAATTAATTATTAAAAGTGTTTTTTTTCTCCAAATATTATAAAAAATTAAGAAATGGGAATTGGTTTTTTATTTTATAATATGATAAACTTATTTTAAACGTTTTTGATCAATTTTTTCGGGATTTATATGAAGAATAATTATATATTTTGAAAGTTTTATGGTTGTAATTTTTTATTTTTAAAGGGTTTGATTTGAAAAACACTGGAAATGTTTGAGACCTAATGTTAATTTAAAAATTAATTATCTTATATTCTTGTATACTTGATTGATCCGTAATTATTTGAGAAGTCAATTTTTTAAGAAGTCTAAACAGGGGATTTGTGATTTGACTTAAAAAAATTGAAAATGTTGCCTATCACATCTAAAACGTTTATTTAATTTTTAATTACAAAATTTGCTTCATCTTATATAAAGACTCTAAACTAATTACATAGCCTCCTTGCTATTAAATATTTTATAGACTATTAAATTATACACTGTACTAATAATACTGGAAACATAACTTGAGTTAATCTTAGCTGCCCCCTCTAAGTCAAAAATTTATTTTAACTCTAGGAATCAAAATTTCTTGTGAAATTTCTTCAATTGAAATATCTTCAAATACAAATTCTCTTAAAATCTTGAGGTATACTTTCTCTTCTTGGATTTTTAGACTTAATTTTCAATAAAAAAATAACACAAAATTTAATATAAAAAAATCTTTTTCAGAATTAATTTAATTCCTTACAGAAGTTACACATTTTAATACAGCATATATACATGTGTATATTTATATATATTTGAATACCTATTCTACATGACATTTACTTTACATAAAGTTTTATTTTATTTAAATTAAACGTAATTTTTTCGAAAGTTTTGCATAAAAAATAAATGAAAGAGGAAATTAAATGTTAAAATCTAAGAAAATCCGGAAAACAAAATTATAAGGAGAAGGTTTGACTCTAATAAACTCTTAAAAATATGGTTTATATGTAATTTTATAAAAAAAAAAAAAAAACATAAAATTAAATGCCTACCATATCATCATAAGTGTTGCTGTGTCCTTGTCTGTGTTTTTTGTACACCTTACACACAAATTTGAATGAAAAATATAAACAGAGGAAAAGAAAGGGAAAACCCAATTATCTCGATTAGCATAAAAAGGAGAATACTGTATTTTAGTTATTCATTTATTGTTTTTTATGTTTTTGTTGTTTTTATTTGAAAACTACAAAATATACGCAGTACGTTGTGACAAGAACACTTTTTTTGTTTTTTGAAATTTTTTTTAACATAATTAAGTATAAAAATATCTTTAAATTTTATGTTGACTCCTACTGCGAACAAGAATATAAACAAGAGAACCCAAAAAAAATCCATTTTTTAAATCCATTGCTTAATCATTTTTTTTGTTTTTATTTTGAATAGGTCTAAGTTTTGTTAAATGTCATGTTCGTCCAGTAGTTTTAATAAGTCACTAATATTTAAGGTTTACAAAGTTTAATATTCATTAAGTTCAGAAAGCCAATTTTAAAACACATTTTATATGTATTTATACTATCTTTTTATTTATTTATACTTTCTTTATAAAATCTTTGAATTATTGTATGTTTTAATATAACTTGAGGTTACGGTTAACAATTCTTTCAGAAACTATGTTATATGACCTAGGTCTTTCAGAAAAATTCTTATTTTGTGGTTATTAGAAATTTTTCTTACTTTTTTTTTTTTACTATAATACGCTTAAATAATCAAATTCGCTGGGTTTTCAATGTTAAATCAAATTTTAAATTTCATTGCATACTTATAGCGACCTATTTTATTTTTTTTAAATTCCATAAAAAAATGTAATACAATTATTTTGGAAATGTGTAAAAATTATATTTTAAAAATTTGTGTTAACTATATCAAAGTTGAATAATCAAATGTACTGAGTTTTAAATATTAAAATTTGTTAAAAATCATATTGCATACTTATAGGTGCAAATATTTTAAAATCTTTTAAATTACATGTAAAAATGCTATATAACTATTTCGAAAACGTGTAGAAATTAGTTTTTTATAAACTTGTTTTAACTATAACAAGTTTAACTAATCAAATTAGCTGCTTTCTGAAGGTTAAAATTTTTTTAAAATCATATTGCATACTTATAGGTGCAAATATTTTAAAATATTAAAATTCCATGTTAAAATGTTATACAACTATTTTGAAAACGTTTTATAATGTAAAATTTGATTTTTTGTAAGTATTTGTTTTGCTTTCCATATTAAGTAGATATATGTTAAATTTAAATGTTGTTTTTGTTTTGGTTTTTTGTTTTTATTTTTAGTTGTAAACACAACCTTATATACTTTTAAATAATATTTTAAAACGATTGTTTAATCTGATGATGAGAGCACAAAACCCAATTATAAGAATATTTTAAATAAAATCCTTTTTTTTCATTCTATTTAATATTTTCCTTTTTTTTTTTGTTGTTATTGTTTTTGCTACATACTTAAATACAAACCATAAACAAAAATAAAAATTAAGGACACAACAAAACACAAAAGAAAATCAAAAAAATAAAATTTAAAAAAATAAAGGAAAAAAAAAAAAAATTTTAGTTTTAATAAAAAAGAGAATTTTAATGCATATAATATTTTAGGAAAATTATTGTAATACATTGAAAACATGTTGATAATGTGTGTATGTTGCTCAAAATGAAAATTAAAAAATATGCTGGAAAATAAAATTATTGAAAGAAGTATGAAAGTTGTTGATAAGAAAAATAGATGATTGTAAAACAAAAGAAAAAAATTTAATTAATCTATTTACATACGAGTATATGTAGTTGTAAAATTGATTTTCATCTACAAAAATATTTAACTTTAATATTTGTAGGCAAATCTGATTTAATTAATTTATATATAATATATGTAAGCCTTTATACAGAGAAGTAACCATGATATTTAATAAAGTTCTGTATTTGCAGTTAGTGCGATCAAGTGTTATTTTTTAAACATACTTTCATTTGATAGGGGTCCTAAGATTCAAAGCTTTAGTTGTACCAGATAATTGTGAACTCTAAAAATTAATACAAGAATGAAATATAGATTTGAGAATATTTTCGAAAAATTTATACATTAAACTTAAAAGTTTATTTTTAAAATTTAGTTTTTTTGAATCTTGAATTCTAAATATCAAATTTGGATTATCAAAATATTTATTTAAGTTAACTTTGTATCAAATTTTAGTAGCTTGTACTCTTAAAATGAAAAATATAGTAGTTAATTTATTTTGCATGACTTCAGAGAATAAATCAGACCTATATATTTAATTAATTTCATACTAAATATTATCAAATTAAATTACTCCATTTTATGAAATAAAATATGAAATTAAAGGAAATAAATTTTTTCATAATTAGATTATCCAATTACAGTTTTACCACATTCAATTTAATTGAAGGAATTCCCGTTATTCATATTTCCACTGAAATAATAATCGCGGGAATTAGCTTCATTCATGTTTTTCATAATTCGATTATCCAATTACAGTTTTAACACATTCGACCTAATTGCAGGAATTCCCGTTATTATATTTCCACTGAAAAAATAATCGCGGGAATTAGCTTCATTCATGATTCCACTAAAAGAATAATTTCAGCGATTCATGATTTGTATAGTGCTTTAATAGAATCAACCTTCTATTCTTAATAAAAAAATTGAAATTTAAACTAGTAACTTGTTCCAAACTTTATTTACATTTAATATTTAATTCATAATCAGATTTATTTAAAAAATAATAGTATTAACTATCTAGTTTAAAGACTCTCCTCCCAACTTAGGGCTTAATCAGTTAATTTTTAATAGGAACTTTAAACTATGGTTTAATTCATTAATTGACCTAGTAGTACATTACATTTGATTTTAGTTAGAACTCTTTAACTATAACTTGAAGAACCCTGTAAAATTAATTTTTTCAACGCCATTGCAAATCGATGGGCTCTTTTCCTAACAGATGTGGGCCAACACTATGTATTAATTTTATAAATAATATTATTATTAATTCTTTATATCATATATTTTATAATTTACTAAAAATAATTTTTCAATTAAATATTTCATGAACCGTACGGTAATAGAACCCGCACCCCCTCATTTAATAAACCAACAGCTTACACCCTACACCAGCGAGACCCCAGTAAAATTTAAAGAAATTAAAAATTAAGAAATATATTTTTAAAATAATGATATTTTTTTATTATTTTAAAATTTTTAACTTCTCCTGACCACTTTACTCTATTAATATTTCATATTTTCTATCTCTTTCTAACACATCTTTTATCTTAGTTTTTCACAAAAAAAAATTATAAATTTTAGTTAAAAAAATGACACAAAAATTGGAAAAACTTTTAAATATAAATAATATATACACATAATATAATATGTATATACTACATATATATATATATATATATATATATATATATATATATAATTTGTCGAAACAATTACTTAAGCTTTTTTTACAAAGATAATATAGTTTTTGCGAATATACTCTGTATTATATATTTAATGTATTATAAAATATTAATATACAATATGGTTTTACATATTATGTATATATATAATATAATATATATACAAACTTTTTTAACATTTATTTATTACTTTTAAAGCATATTTCATTGTTATGATTATAATCACACGAGATGACTATGTTATGTATAGAATCGTGACTGGGTGACCAAAAACTCAAAAAAACAAAATTAAAAACACATTTTATAAATGAAAAATATTGCTATTTGTTTTCCATTGGAAGGGACCATTTCATTTTCATTATGAAAAAATTTATTGTATTACTTTCTATATTGTAGTTTGGTGGTTTACTTTGAATTTTTCTAGATATGTATAAGAACAGTATATATAATACATAAAATGTGTATATATGTATATAATTGGCGCTATTCAAAGTGTATAAATTTAAACAATTCGTCACTTTTGAAATCTCTACCATTTTATTTTCATTTCCTTTTTTTTCCCCATTTTCTTTTCGTTTTCCTTTTTTCTTCAGAAAAATTTTACTAAACTTATCATTATCACATTTACTAAGTGTAGATATAAAATGGAGTTAAAAATTACAGACATTATATTACAGACATAAGTTGTGAACAAATAATTTAAAAAAAAAACAAACAGTTAAAAAAAAGTAAAAATAAGAAAATGTTGCTGATTTTAGTAGATTATTATCATTTTAAGATTTTTTTTTTTTGTTTTTACATCATGACGTTACACAGTAACTTTTCGTAAAATTCAAATTGCAAGAATATAGAGATGGCAGTACATTCATAATGAATTTTGTATAAAACAGGGCTACAAACCCGTAAAAAATCGGGTTAAGGTTCAGGTTCGATTTTGAACTGGCAATTTTAGTAAAATTGATCTGGCTTATAAATTTTTGAACCAAAATTAAAAAAATCATAAAATTAAAAAAATATGATATGGGTATCAGAATACGAATTTTTTTTAAGCTCTATCACACTGTGCATACATATTTATAAAAAACTAGGTATAAAAAGAGTTATTAAACTGGAAAAATTTTATTTTCTCAAGAGTTTAATTTGCTTCACTTGAACCACGATTTAAATTGGCTTCGGGTACGGCAAAATTCTTTGTTTGAGACGGGTTTTGTCTTCAGGTTGTGGTACTGTTTGCAGCCCTGATGTTAATACAAATGTTATAACTTTGACTAATCAATAGTAAAATTGAAATTTCAAAGTAATTGTTGAGTACTTATTATTTTGATCACTGACGCCAATTGACAATATACTTGGCAGAAATTTTAATCTGGACCTAGACGTTGTCCATTATTTATTTAAAGTTGACTTTTAGCAGCGGATTTATAGCTAATTTAATGCTTTTGGCAAAACATTTTTTTTTTTGGTGAGCAAAATATTTCAGAGGACTTTCTTGATCTCACAATCTTAATTAGAGGCAGTATGAACGATTGACTTAAAATCTTGAATATATTTCAAGTTTTTGCCCTGTTAGCAACAGTGTTTTTATAACAGTTACTACCCTTTTCCTGCTTTTGTATTTTTTGACGGAAAACAAAGTCTCAAATTGCGTTTGCCATGCTAGGTTATTTCGATACAAACAACTTTTAAAAAAGTTTTTTACTGTATATCTACTGTAAGGGTAAAATATGCCTAAAAATGATTGTATGTGGTGTGTTTGTTGAACACCCATTCTATCGTCTTAAAACGAGACAGCTAGGATCGTATAAATAAATTTTGTTTTTGTTTATTTTTTGTTTAGTAAAGTATAAATTTTCATACTTTAATAAACAAAATATATTGTCGCATTATTTTCGTAAAGTACTGTCATCATTCATTAAATATATATATTCTTAAAAATCATTTAAAATTAATATATAAAATCTATGTATTATGGAATCAAAAAAAAAAAAAAAACAAAATAATGTGTATATAAATATTGTTATCATTATTTTACTGGACGTATATGTGTTATTTTTTATATTTTATATTGTTTTTGTTTTTTTTGGGTTTCTTTAAATACAAATTTAAATTGTTTTTTACTTTAATGTTTATTTTAAGATTATTTATTATAAATGAAATAAATGATTCTCTTTTTATTTTCTGTCTCATTCCATTTTCTCTCTAAATAAATCAAGTTTTTCCTATTATTATTTATTTTTATGAATTAAACCCACAAAATAATGAGAATATCTAAAGTATTAAGCTTTAAATTATTTTCACTGCAGTGATTTTTGTGGTTTTTTTTTTTCCAATTTCATTTATTTTGACAGATGAATGACAAGTTAGTGTTGCGATAAGATTGAAAATGTCAAAATAAAAAATATGGAAAATTTACATATTTCATAGTTAGAAAATAAAAATTCAAATCAAATTGAGTTTTTTAATTTTGGTTTTTATTTTTTGGTTTTTTTTTTTTTTTTGGGTCAGCAATTTAGTGCTTAAAAATTTTGTCATATTCATTTTTATTACTTGTCAAATGTTTGATTTTGGAATGAAATTATTTTAAAAATCTATGTATTGCATACATTTATGTAATTATTTTTGTGTATTGTCAATTGTGAGAAGTTTAATGATTTAAAATGTAATTTAATAATGATTTAATTTGGTTTTATTTCGTTTATCAGGTAATTATTGAAAAATTAAAACAATAAACATTTTAACAGAATTAAAATAAAATTAAAACATTTGAGTGTTTTATAATTATTTTAAATTAAATGGGCAAATATTAATCTGATAGAATTATTTCAGTTATATTTATATGAGTAAACTTTTAGGTAAATACCAATAAAATATCTTCTAAAGGGAAGGACATGAAATATATATATATATATATATATATATATATATTTCTGTTTATTGGTAACTTTTAAACTGTTAGGCTATTTGGCCTATCTACACCATAGATAAATGCAACAAGGGGGACATATTTTATTCTTATTATTAGAATTGTACTTAATTAATTCCATGTACAATATGTACATGAGATAGTACAAGGTCTTATAACATTTAAAAACGGTTTAGTTTTTCAATGGATACAATTTCATATGTTATATATTGTAATAATTTTATATTGAATTATCAGGTATTTCTATATCTGTGAGTTATAATATTAAATTAAATTATTTTATATATTAATGTATTTTTATGAATGATATAAAGTTTTTAATTATTGATTTTGCCATTAATTTGAAGGCAGTGGTGAAAGGAAATCTGTGTCGAGTTTGAAAACCAGATAAAAGTTTTTTTTTTTTCATTTTTAAAGGAAATCCGGGCCTTTATAATGAATGATTGCCAATCTAACCAATGTGCCACTCAGCTGCTATATATAGATATTAATGCAAATGTTTAATTGGTTTTGCAAAATCATTGTACGTAATTATAAATGAGCTTTAAAATTGTTGCATTAAATAGGGTAACATGTCATAACTGCCTTAGGGAATATTATAAAAAAGAATTATGACCCATGGCTCATGGACTTTAATTATTATTTTAAAGGAAAAATGTGACACACTTTAATTGTTGTGACACACTTTAAAATTTTATTTTTTAAACTCCCCTAAGGGAGTTGTGACATATTTTCAAGGGACTTATGTGACACTTTAAAATTTTAATAAGTGTCATAAGTCCCTTAGAGAAGGAAATAAAAGGAGTTATAACATGCCACCTTAAATATTTCAACTTAAAGTATTTGAATTTGGAATTTGTATTTTATATATACTTAAGTGCAAATTAAACTAATGTTGGAGTATCGTTCTGATTATGCTAAATTAGCCTTTTAGTAAATAATAATAAAAGTCATAAAGCAAACTAATTTCCCACTCAAAGAACTAGCATTGTAAAGTTCATGCCAAATATAAAGAGATAACCGAAATCAAGTCTTTCTTGTATTTGATTTTATATTATTTTGAAAAACTAATCCTATTATAAATTAAACTTATTCTAATCATTGTTTTATTAAATCTAATAATATTCTAAATGAAAATCATTAGTGATTAATACAGAATAATTTATTTGGTTTGAATTAGTTGAAACTAATATTATACATTTTATTATAATTTTATAAAATTATAATTTAATTTGAAATTAATCTGCAATAGAATTATGTGTTCCATTCATAAACATATCTCTTTATTTAAAACTTAAATCTACCACTAAAAATTGCTTCTAAACAAATTTAATGCAAAATTATTACATAATACCTACCTTTTAAGTTTAACCTGATGATTCTATTAGAAATAAAATCTCCCAAACTTTATTATATCTTTACTTTTGTTTTTTTTTTTTATTAAGTTTTTGTTTAAATGAGAAAAGTTTGTTTTGGAAAACTAATAACAATTAACTGTAAAACGATGCAAAACAATAAACAAAAAAAAACCTTTTTTTTTGGTTAAGCCATAGACTGACCAAAAAAATAAATTTATTTTATGGGTTAAAGGCTCATTTAGTATTACAGATTTTCAAATATACATACGTGTATATCTAACGAATGTAGAAGGAAATGTTAAACTCAAAAATAAAACCGTATACCGGAAATATTAAAAAAACAAAAAAAAATGGAAAATATTTGTTAAGTACAGTTATAGATGCCTACGCGTTTTTCCATTATACTTTAAATCATGGTAAAACTTAAAATAACTTTGAAAAACTTTAATCCGCCGCATATACATAAAATATATTAGAATAAATACTAATGTTATTTATACTAACGGTACATATTAATTTGGAAATGTTAATTATGTTTAATCTAGTCACATACTAACGTATCCAAATTTTATAGTATATATATATATATACATCGACAATCAAGTATTAATAATTGCATTTTGTTTAATTTTATATAAACATACACATAAATATAATTAAATTTTTTGTATGATATGTAAATATTATATATATATGTATACATAATGAATATATATATACATATGGCTGAAAAAATAAATATAATTTATACAAAGTAGGTACTTCTTTTATATTTAAATTTTAACTTAATTAATCCGGAAGTAGGTCGTTCTATAAAACATTTGTTAAATTAAATTTCATTTTGTTTATTTTGTTTTTTTTTTTATATTAAATATATTTTTGTATATAATTAGGCGTTCCTTTTTTATTTTCAACTTAAAAGTGTAAAAAAAACACAACACTAATGAGCACTTTTTTTCTTACAGACTTAATTTTTAATAGTATTTACCTTTTTTTTTTATGTGCTCCAATTAAAAAATGAGGTAGAGTCAATTAAGAAAACCCTATTAAAACCCTTTTTTTTTTTTTGTTCTCTGTTAATAATATTGTAATATTTGCCTATATTTAGGCGGTAAAATTAAAATTTTAATTTAGAGTAAATATTTTGGCTATATGTAGTTGCATAATAACATGTGATTTCATATATATATATTTTTAAACTAAATTACCCCACATTGTTTTTATTAAACAATTATTTATCATACAACCTGATTTTTTATTAATTTACCTAAAGTTATGCAATTTATTCGCCTAAAGTTATGAAATTTATTTTCCTTAATTTAGGCAAACTCCAAATGTTAGGAAGTTTAATTTTAGCTTGTGTAAGAAATCATGGAGGTAGTTCAACTTAATAGTCACCAAATATAAGCAACTATTTGTATGGCTCTATCAATAAATCCAGATTAGGGAATCCAGTTAGAACTTAACTCCATGGTTAAGCACAACACTGATATTATTTAGTAAATCAACGGTAATAATTTTAACGACCATATTTACATTTCATTTTATTTTTTTTTTATTATTATAATATACAGTCATACCCCGGATAACGTTGCCCCGAATAACGTTGTTTCGCTGTAACGTCGGTCCACCATTATGGTCATACCCTACTGTTACGTTGCTTGGCTTCGCTGTAACGTTTTTTTTTAATAAAACAGAGAGCATGTAATCATAATAAATTTGTTTTTTATGCTTTTAATTTAATGAATTTAATAATTTTGTATAGTTTTTGAAGTTTTTTTAATATATATTTTGTATTTACATAATTTAAAAGTTTTATATTTTGAATTTAATATTTTTGTTTAGTCTTTAAATGTATATAATATTTTGAAATTAATTATTTTATTATATATTATTCTAATAAAGAATTAAAGTCTAATTTTCGTATTATCATAATTCTCTTAATCTTTTTATTCTATTTAATTGCGAATTTTTTTCTTAATTATATAATTGCTTCGCATAACGTTGTTTCGGTTAACGTCGCGTTTTTCTGGAACCATTTAACAACGTTAACCGGGGTAAGACTGTACTCTTTTCCCAATTTTCCATTCCCATTTTCAGAGTTTTTTTTTCCAAAAATAAAAGAAACACGAACATTATAATTATTTTTATGAGGGTACCTACATAACTTTAAATGCGTTTAAGTAGTGCAGGACTACTAAAAAATAACAGGGTCAGATAGTAGTATTTTTACAAATCAGTATTTTCAAAAATAAAAAATACACAAATCCATTTTTTTTTTAATGAATTTAATAATGAAAACAACATCACCGGCAAAATTAGAAGCACAAGCATTGAAAATCCTTAAAAAATAAAAAATAAATTAAAAACAAGTACAGCTTCACTGATACAATACAAGTACTTATATACTTAATCCAAACAGGATGGTTAAAGGGATTAAATTCTAGAATTTTTTTTCGTGCAATTTTAAAAATATAAAAAAAAAGAATAAAAAAATTTAAAAAAAAAAAAACCTTAAAATCATTTTGTTTTTATATATTTAAAAGCTTTGTCTGTGGTCGGTTTGCCAGAATTAAGATAAATTTTGTTTATTTTTTTTTGTGGTGTTGTGTTGTGTCCTGAATTTATTCTTGGCTAAAATCTTTTTTTTTTTTTATTGTTTTTGTAAAATTTTTTTTTAAAAACTGTGATTCTTTTTAAAAAATGTTCATGGAGGTACTTTTAAAAATTTAACAAACTCATATTGAATTTCTAAAATAATCGTATGCTGTATTAACCTCTTGTTACTCATATTTTGAGGACGCTTATATCTTGCAAGGACGCAAATATTTTGCTACACAAAAAGTTAGTACGATTCAAAATAATTTAAATTCTGAAAAATGTTTAAAAGAAGGCGCCATATTATAACATAAATTTCAGTCCGCTCAAATAGTTCAACACATTCTAACGCTAAAATTGCGAGTTTTACAGTATGTTGAGTCATTATTTGAGATTTTTACAACCCTCCCTTTCATTCCTTATTTTAATAACTCCATCAGTACTCTTAAATCGATTAAGTTGTAAGTACCAATACTGTAATTTGAACTACAATATTATTTAGTTATTGTAGCAGAGTCCGAAAATTATATATCTCACTTGAAACTTCCAATTTGAGTTTACTGAAATGGTTTAAGACATGGATAGGCTCAAAATTTGAGTATAATTTGAGTAGGTTGAGTCGTAATTTGACTCCGTGATTCGTACCTTATTCAATTACTCCAGAAAATACTCTCTAATTTGATTAAGTTGTAAGTCCCGACACAGTAATTCAAACTAAACCCAGTACACAAATTAAAAGAGTCTAAAAAGTAGCAACTTATTTGAAACTTCAAATTTGAGTCTAATGAAATGGTTTAAGGCATGAATATAAACTCAAAATTTGAGTTCAACAGTAAATTGAGTCGTAAGTTGAGCTTTTTATAGCTGATGTGAGTTAAAAAATGTGAGTTATAAAACAGTAAGTTGAGTAATTTGAGCTTTGTTTCAACTCTATCCTTCGTACCTTATTCAATTACTCCATGAGTACTCTTCGTTTTCTCCTAGAGTACCCTGCAAAAAGTTCCTTTGATAATTTGGGGAAAAATATATAAATAAAAATTGGAATTAATTCGGATTTATGATCAAAAGATAATCATTTTTAAATATTAATTCTCTCATCGTATTACAGGTGTACCTAAACCGCCAAATATTTCCTTTCCTTTTTTTGTTCTTAAATGAACTCATCCTAAACCATCACTGCATAAAATCCATTATAAACTAAATAGTATATGTACAGTTATTTTTTTTTTTTTTATTTTTCCTACTGGTATTACACAAAACGTAAAAACGTTAAAAAAATAAAACAGGACATCATTATTCTGTACATGTATTAAAAAGCTTTATAGCCAGACTTTTAATGTTAAATGAAAATAAAAAAAAAAAAAAAATTAAAATCTCGTTTTTGGATTTTTGTTAATTTTATCCGAAAAAAGAAAAATTAAAAAAAAAAAATAAATATTCTTTTTTTTTTACCTTACAACTATAAGAATTAATGTGTACCACATACAGCAGAGAGTGAAAGACAGAGAGAGAGAGGGATAGAGAGAAAAAAAATTAATAAAATATTAAAAGGACTTATGTTGTCTCTTTTTTCTACTTTTGGTTTGGTTTTTCCTGGATTTACTTTTAGTTTTTTCCAAAATTTTAACTAATATTAATTTATATATATATATAATACCTCCATGTGTATATGTTAATATGCTTATATGTATATCAAGGACAACTTAACATATAACTAACTAATATATATATATAAATAGGATTTTTTCATAGGTTTAATAAATGATTAGTATAATGATAATCAACCCAAAGAGAGATGAGAAGATTTAAAATGATGTTGATTCCAAAAAAAGAAAAGATTTTTGGAAATATGGAGAATATGATCTGCTGATGCAGGATAATGAAATGAGAAACACATACAAGTACTATATACATATACTCTACTTATAAGAATAGGTATCTATATATTTTAATGTAAAACATTAATATGTTATGGATGTGGTTAAACTAAAAACTTATTTTTTGTTTCCTGGATAGTTATAATTATCATTAACAAAAAAAAAAAATAAAAAAAACAAAAAATTAAAAAAAAAAAATAATAAACCACCATCCGATTTTATGTTATTACATAAGTTTCACATAAGTTTTAATGTATACCTAGTATATATATAGTGAGTTGGAAAAATATAAAAGTGAATAAAAGAATAAAAACATAGTTTTAGACTTAAAATTTTTAACAGAAATAGAAACATATTTTTTGTTTTACTTATTTTTATTTTTGTTATTGTTTTGTTTTTCTTTATTAATATTCACTGTATAACTGTATATTAAATAGGTACAAAACGATAGAAAAATGAGGTACAGTAGACTGCATTAATATAAGAGTAGTAACAAAATAAAACGAGGAAGATTATAGTTGCCCTTGTCAACTTTTAGATACCCGTGCGTGTATTAAATAAATAAGAAATTCTTATATTGCAATTGAACTGTTTGACAGAAAATTCAAAATATTTGTTTTTTTATATTTAATTACAAAAAAAATTAATAAAAAAAAAATGAATTAAAAAAAAAGATGAATTTAAAAAAAAATACGCTCTCAACGAGATTCGAACCCACACTTTCAATTAAAATGTCGACGTCTTAACCACTAAGCCATTGACAATTTTTTCTTCATCTCAATTTTTTTTTTAAATTATTATAGTTGCGATGGTATCAATTGTTTGTTTTGAATAACTGTTTTGAATTTTTTTAAAAATGTTTTAAAAAAAATAAATAATTTATAAATGAGAATTTTAAGATGAATTTAAAAAAAAAAAAATTTTGCCCCAGTCAAGAATCGAACCGAAAGGTTTTGACTACTAGTCCCATGTCCTATTCACTATACCATGGAACAATTAATAATTTGTCTACAAAACGAGTTTTTATTTATCTCGTTAATTATTTTTTAAATAATTGTAGTTGCCATGGTATCTATTGTTTGTTTTAAATAACAGTTTTAAATAAACATAGTTGCTATGGTATCAATTGTTTGTTTTAAATAACAGTTTTGAATTTTTTTATAGAAATATTAAAAAAAATTAATAATTTTTAATATAAATGAGTCTTCTGTCTAATTTTCTAGAAAATAAAATTTTTTCAAACATAAAATAAATACATATATTTTATTAAAAAAAAAATAGATAAAAAAAAATGAATTTAAAAAAAAAAAAAAATTTTCCTTAGCCTGAATTCGAACCGAGACATTTTTGCTACAAGTAACATGTCCTAACCACTACACCATGAATCGATTTATAATTTAACAACAATTTGTTTGTTTTTATATTTGGTTTCTATTTCGTTATTAATTTAAAAAATACTCATAAAATATCGAAAAATTTGTATGGCAGCTACCAGAAGCCTTTCTCCGATTTTAACCAAAAACAATAGGGAACCTACAAATTGTCTAAAAATTACTTTGTGAAAGTTTCAGAACTCTAGCTCTTATAGTTTTTGAGTTATCGTGCTGACGGACGGACGGACGGACGGACACACATAGCTAGATCGATTCACTTTTCGATGCTGATTCGATACGTACCCTTGACACTATATCTAGCTCTTATATTTCGATGCGTTACAAACGGAGGAGTAATTTTAATATACCCGATGTTCATATATGTATGCACGGGTATAAAAATTATAATAAATTGAGAGAACTAAATTATGAGAATTAATAATGAAGTTCAGATAAATTTACTGAACTCACATTTGAAACTCAGTGATAGGGCTTGTGTTGTTACTGCAGAGATGGGTATTTTTGCGTAAACGTCAAAAATACGATGATAATCATAAAGTTTTCTGAAGATCAAAAATATTTAATTATTTATCGCAAATCAAATGAAAAAAGTTAGTAACAAGTTAATATGAAAAAACTTTTTAAATGTTGATTTATTCATAATACACGGTTAGCAGCTCAATCTCATTCATATACAGTATAGAGCTTTTTAGAACAAGAACTTTGAAATTTAGGATCTCACAAGAACTTTGAAATTTTGAGTCTCCACATTGTTGTACACATTACCCCCATATGTGTTTCCCAATATATATGATCCAGAAAAATTCAGCTAGGGTGCTTATTTCATTATTTTGGCTACGAGGACACGTTGTTTTAGTTGAGTGAAAATCCCACACTACCTGGGGGATTAGGATAACAGGAGCCTTTTTGAAGGTTTTTTTCTTCCCTAAGGAAAAACAAAAAAAAAAAAACATTTAGTCCATAAATTTTTAATACTGTGGTAGTACGTATTCATTTACAGTAGTTTTGGAGACTTTTTTCCTCAGTTTAAATGTATATATTCTTTATTCAATTAACGTTTTGCGATCACTGAACCGTTTAAATGAAGGACCTATATAGTTAGAAAGTACCTGTGTAAGTGGTCTTTAGTAGTACTTTGAATACGTGGAATTTTCAATTTTCTTGTATATCATACTATAATTAAATAGGTATTACATAATATATTTAGTTATTTATAAAGAGTCGTCTACCACATACAATATGATTAATGAGTGGTTCAGACTGTTCTTGGAGCAGGTATTTTATTTTTATATCATGATATAACCTCTTATTAGAAATAACCCATTAAGGGTTTAAATCTAACACCCTTCGATTGAAAAACCGACGTCCTAAACACTACGCCACTGATCATATAAATAGTTATTTAAATAAATTATTATAAAAGTTTTGATAAAAGTACTTAATACAGATTTATATAACCAAATAATATATATATGAGGAAGTGAGAAGCTGTCAACTCATTTTAAAATTTCAGTTATGTAGCCAACGATTAGTATTGATAGTAAAGATTAGTATAGATTTGTTCAGCACTTTAGTTGAATTTTACTTCCACTTGCACCCGACAGTTTTGGTGTCCTAATTAAACAAAAATATAACTCCAACCCAAAGCTGTCACCTCATTCTAATGTTAGAGCCATCTGTCCAAAGATTAGTACTAATAAAGTATATTTCCACAGTTTTTTTTTTTAAATATTGTATTTTGGAAATATTTTACTTATCTTGGTAACATCGTCATAGTCCTCAACTCTTAATAAAAATGGTCCATTAATTTTAGAGGCTTTAAAATAATTGTGTTAACTGTATATTTTACATTGTTAAATAAATGTTTATAATTTAGCTTTTTTTCTTTTTTATGATTTTTAATAATGAAGAAAACCAAAAAAAAACAAAAAAAAAATTATAAAAAGTTATTCTTATATCGACATTAAGACCACATAACATGCATTATGGTATCTCAAAAAAATCATATACTCATACAAATATATATATACATACATAACAAAAAAAAAATGTATAAAAAAGGATAATATTAAAATAATAAAAAAAAGCAAACCCAAAATGGGATGGAGTACAATATTTAATACATAGTACTTATAACTATATATATATATTATATATGTCTGTGCATATTACTACATTTTTATAAGAGGCCTTTTTTTATGTATATGTTGTAACTGGACACATTAATAAGTTTGTTTCTATAATATACTTTATATACTTTTAATATACAGGGTGTCTGGGACTCAAGTACGCGCACTGCACTCAGTGATTGGGGGCATTAAAACAAACAAAAAATTGTACTGGAGTTTCGAGATATGAGGGATTCAAGATTTTTAGGAGACTTTTCATAAACAAATCAATAACTTTTGAACAGCTTACTGTAGAGAGATAAAAAATCCCATTAATTTCAAACCCATTAATTCCAAATTTCTTATAAAATATTAATGAAAAAATAAAAGATAAAAAAAAAATTCATAATTTTTCTGTTTGAACTGATTCTATTCGTCATATCTCAAAAACGGTTAGAGATAGAGAAAAAGTTATTATGTACTAATTATAGGGCTTGAAAAGCTGTCTCGAAATATGCTATAAAAAGGACTCCAAATACGCTTTAAAAGAAAATTGAGTTTGAAACATATTTTTTTCATTTTATATCATTTTGAACCTTCATAACTTTGTAACTGTTGGGTATATGGGGATCATTGTTCCAAATTAAAGCTGATAATTTACTCTACAAAATGTATTTTTTTTTATCTCTCTACAGTAAGCTGTTCAAAAGTTATTGATTTTTTTATGAAAAGTCTCCTTAAATCTTTAATCCCTCATATCTCGAAAAGGGTCCACAATAGACCCCCCCTCCAGTACAATTTTTTGTTTGTTTTAATGCCCCCAATCACTGAGTGCAGTGCGCGTACTTGAGTCCCGGACACCCTGTATATAGATATATATATATATAAATATATTGTGTTTAAAAATATTACTAAATAAACTATGAATAAATAGTTATTAGCAACTAATGGTAAAACAAATAAAATAAAAAAAAAAAAACAACAACAACAACAACATAAAAATTAACAAAAATTAAAAAGAAAATGAGTAAAAAAAAAAAGTTATATTAATCTTTTGATTACTCTAAAAAAAAAAAAAAAACAGAAAATATCTTATAGATACATATGTGTAAACAAATGAATAAATATTAAAAAGAATTGTGGTTTTTGGGTTTTTATTTTTTTTAATATTGGGTTGGTTTTTAATAGAAGAGGGCTTTGTTTTTTTTTTTTTGAAAAAACATTAAGTTTTTATGGTTAAAATAAAAAAAAAATTTATTCTAAAGCCTATATAATATCTATAGATACTGTATAATAATTAAATACATATCTAATGTTTATAATTCATGTGTGTGTATATTGTATTTTTATGCAAAAAAAATAAACTATAAGAAGTGATGATCTTAGCACGACACATATAAAATGTCCTTTATTAAATATAATTAAATCACTTAAATATTATTAATTTATGTTTATAATACTTAAGATAAAAAAATTATTAAAGAATTTATATTTAAGATATGTATATATATCTTAATTTTTTTTTTTCTATTTTTATTAGTTTTAAAATAATTTAATAAATTATTTTTTTTATTATTTTATCTTTTAGACAAATTTATTATATGGTTTCCTTAAAATAAATTAAATACTTTGTGGTTAAATATTTTAATAATAAGTATCTATTTAAATGATTATTTAAAGAAGTTAAACTATTGGATTAAATTAAGGAAACCAACAAATTATAGTATTAAGTTTTTTTTCGAATTATTACTTTTTTTTTTAAATTTAATAAGTATTAAAATTATAGGTGTACATATAGGATTAAGAATCCTTAATTAAAGTCTTAAAATTTTTAAATTAATATAAAAAATGGATATTATAGTAATCCAGTAATTATACTGGAGTAAATCAGTAATTACTTTTTAAAGAATTGAAATATAAAACCGTAAATAAAATATTTATAATTTTTTGATAAGTAAATGTTATATTTTGATGAGTTCTAACTTTATGTTTTTTGATTTGAATAATGGAGGAGTTTTTCTGCGTTTTTCACAATACTTTTTTTTACTTAAGATACATGTACCATTACCAATTACATTTAATTAAAATCGACTTTATTGCAACATCATTTAAACTTTAGCAGAGAGATAGTGAAAGATCATTAGTTAAAAGCTGTGGATTGATATTTGTATTTATGAAATAACATAAAAATATCTAATTGTTAAATTGTTCTTCAGCACATAAACTGTAACTTTTTGTAAATTATATGTAAGCCTAAAGAAAATTATCTTAAAATCAAATACTATTTGATTGTGTATAACCTATAATAAAGCTTGTTTTAAGATATATCCTAAAGCGAGCGAAGTTCACCCTAAAAAATTCAGGGTAATTAAGGTATCTACTGTACTTAGACCCGGATCATAAAACCCAGTTTTGACTTAGTCAAGTGACTTTTATTTAATTTAGTTTGAAAAAATATATAGGACATGACATATCTAATAGAATATAAGTAAAATAAAACAACACAAAGTTAATAACTGGGATATGAAAATCCTATTTGCGGAACCTCGAAGTAATTATATTACTATTGGATATAAATTTTATTTTTGAACAGCATTTTTTACTAGCTTTAATATTATCATATTATTTTGTTCAATTCTCTTATTTTTATTAAAAATATTTTAATTCAAAATTCTTTTTCTCAATACAATTTAAAATTAATAAAAACATTCATCCTAAAGGTATGCAAAAAATTTATATTCGAAATATGGTTTTCAAAATGTGAGCGGCCTATAGTAGCGTTAGGAGCCGAGAGCTGTACTAATAATTTATAATTAATTATTTATTATTAGAAATAAAATAAATAAAATAAGTTGGTGAACTATTAAAGCCTTTTGATCTTGATCAGAGCTAAATGCCTCAAGTCTGTGGACCATTTAGATTTTAAAATAAATTTACAAAAGAGACAGAAAAAAAGTCGATGTTATAAATTGCATTTGTTTTTTAAATATTTTTTTTAAATCTATGTATAAAATGGTGTAGTATGTAAATAAATAATATAAATTAGTAAATAAACTAATACTTAAACCTTTTTTTTAATGACGGTTAAATAATTTTCAACTGCTACCAATAAAATATCCAAATATTTATCAAAAAATTAAAAAAGCTTAAATTTTTTAAATGAAAATACTAAAGTACTGAAAAATAATTGTTTGGTTTTTTTATGTGTGTATATATAAGTACGTTCCTAGTTACCATAAATTGTATAGTAAAATTAATAAATAATATAAAAATATAATTTCGTTTTAAAATAAACTAGATTATTAATCACAGAGATCTTATGGGGTTCAATGATCGTTTTTAAAATTGAAGCTTTAATTAAGTTTACAATCATTGAATTCGCAAGATTGAAAACTAAAAATTATCCAATGTTAACTAAGAATTTAAAAAGTTACTTTCATATGGTTCACCAAGTATAGATTTGAACATTTAATTAAATTAATAAAAATTAAATCATTAGTTATCAAACCATTAACCTACTTAAAAGAATTGAAATTATTCTTAAATCCTTACTATGTTTGTTATTACTTTGTAGAATTGTCAATGCCATTTCCAATGCCATTCACGAGAGTTAAGTGAGTAAAAACTTTATTCACAAAAATATATTCTATAGTATCTATATTAGATATCCCTTCCTTAAAAAAAAACTAAAAATTGATAAATATTTATTTTTAAGTTTGGCGGTTAACTTTTTTCCAACCCCATTAACTTTTCATTAATATTAATTTTTTGGGTGAAACGATAGGACAAAAATGTTAAATTTGTGAAATTAATTCCCCAGGAATGAAAATTAACTTAACCTTCAAAATACTTTTTGATACTTTTTTTTTTTCAAGTTTGTATTTATAATAATCTTATAAATAAATATATATATATATATATATATATATATATACATATAATATAGTAACGTTGATGTCCTTGAAATAAAAATCACTTAAGACGCTAAAAAGGCTCAAATAAATACTTAAAATGCCAAAAAAAAAAAATAAAAAGAAAAATAAAAAAAAAAAAAATTACTAGCGCGAAAATAGGAAATAATGATAAAAAATTTACTCTTCTTTTGTTCAAGACATCCTCTCACACAAAATATAATATATATATGTATAGAATATTTTTCTCTAAAGTATATTGCTATCTAAGCAAATAAGGAAGAAATATCCTTTAATTTTTTTTTTTGGTTTGTTGAAGAGGTCCTTTTTGCAAAAAATAAAAAATTATAATATAAAATTCGCCCTCTATTTTTATTTTAGCTATTTTTGATTATGCTGAAATTTTTTATATTTTTACTGTTACTTTCTGTGAATATAATAGCCGCGTATATTAGATATTTAATCAAATCTAATGCTGTACTGACACATTTTTATTTTCGTACATCTATTTCATATTTTTTTAAACAGCGATGGACAAAAAATTGAAAATATTCTGATATGTGGCTCCACTCTTAAAATAAGGTCCACTCTTAAAATAATTACCACCTGCTAGGATCTAAAATACAAGCTATAAGTGATTTAAACCTATGTTGGATTAAAGCCACATATCAGAATATTTTCAATTTTTTGTCCATCGCTGTTTAAAAAAATATGAAATAGATGTACGAAAATAAAAATGTGTCAGTACAGCATTAGATTTGATTAAATATCTAATATACGCGGCTATTATATTCACAGAAAGTAACAGTAAAAATATAAAAAATTTCAGCATAATCAAAAATAGCTAAAATAAAAATAGAGGGCGAATTTTATATTATAATTTTTTATTTTTTGCAAAAAGGCTTCACGGCCACACTATACTCTTAAAATAGTTACCACCTGCTAGGATCTAAAATACAAGCTATAAGTGATTTAAACCTATGTTGGATTAAAGCCACACTGCCTTGGCTAGTTTTTAATTCCAAGTGCTTGATTGGGTAAAATTAAAAAAAAGTCCCCTATTAAAAAGTTATAAGTTAACGGGATATTGTAAGTAGGTCTCGGTGGGAAATTTGTTAAGTATTTATCTTCTTAACAAAGGCAATGCGTTGTTTGTTCCATGATTATGATTAGGCAACAAGTGGAGGCTGTACCAAATCAATTGTAATATTATAAACATAATCTTTTATTAATAAAACCATTTTCTACCAAATACCAGACCGAAAGGGATTAATGAATTCCTAGTTTGTATTTGCAGTCAACCCTTTTCTTAAGGATCAACAAAGGTATAAAATTCAAAGGCAGTGAATCAAACGATTTTCAGATTCCATTAAACTTGTTCCCGTTGCTAATTTTTTTTCTGGACCCACATTATTGTGTTCTAAATTAGAAGTAAAAAGCTGTGAATTTAAAGACAGAGAAAGCATAGAACCAAGAACTTTTTGATCAAAATGATTTAATTGAAAACAAGATTTTTCAACATATTCCAGGCCTGGATGAACGTATCATTTTAAGGTACTGTAAAGGTTATTCATAGCGCACACAAGGAATGCGTACACGTAATAAGTTACAAATTTTTGAACATTAAAGATAATCCATAAAACGTTTAACATATTTTGTACGGCACTGTACATAAAACATACCACCAACATAATTTTATATCATTTTTATAAGGACGATCTTATGACAAACAACAAAAAATTTGAATTTTTGAAGGATATTTTTAAAAAATTTACTATGTATAAGAACTTATTTTTTTTTTAAATTTCTTGGGAGTATATTCATTTATATAATATAAATAAATTTATATTATATAACTATAACTATGTATATATTATGTACATGAAGAGACTTAGAGCCTTACATGAAGAAATGATGAAGAAAATGAATAAAACAAAAAGAGGCATAATCAAGTTATCTCTTTATGGAAATTTTTGTCAGTTTTTTTATGATCCTTAAAATTTTTTTTTTGAAAAGGACGACATTATTCTTTTCTTATTTTTATATTTTTTGTCTCTTTTCCTCATTTTTATATTATTTGCAAAATTTTTGGTTTTGTTCTAGGTTTTGATATTTTTGTTAAGGCAGTAAAATTCACGGTTTTTCAAGTTGTTTTTTTTTTTTTTTATCAAGGATAATAGGATATTATAATAGTATATATGTATATAAGGTATGTTTGACTTATAATATGTATTATATCCAAAAACATATAATATAAAAATGTATAAGTTTGTAATTTCAACTTGAAGTTCATTTTCTACTAAGTGAAATAAATGTCAATTATCAACTTAAAATGTGTGTGTGATGACATTTATTAAAATGCAATGGATACTTTGAAAAATTAATTATTTTAATGAAAGATTTTATTTTAATTAAGTTTTTAATAATTTTGAAAACTACATTTTACCACCGTTGTATCTAATAAACTTTGGGATTATTTAAAATTTTTTAGAAAATTTGTATGTGTTGCAAGTAGATTGTATTAAAGAATATTTGAAGTGGTTGTTTGGGTCTGAGTCATAATGTCGAGTGAAATAATAATCTGGAAAAAGAGGCAAACCGAATTTTGTATACACCTCTAAAATCAATAACAAAGTTGTAGACAAATTATTAGTCGACATTTTCTCAGTCGGTATTTTTTTTACAGTCGACATTTTCACCCATTCGACATTTTCTCTGTCGACTTCAGAGAGTGAAGAATGGCGTTAAGTATATCTTCTAAAATATTATATTTGAAACACTTAACAGGACTAACAACCATACTTACGCCATGGAGCTTGCCTATACCTCTAGGTTTAAAAACAAAATTTCTGTAAAACTGGATTATATTTATAGACCCAAAAATTTTTTGGAAAAATTTCTCATGTATCAGAACTAAATAATATGATGTTAAAATCCCGCTGTAGATTACATGTTAAATGCAGATTTCCTTAAGAGAATGACATACAACATACATAGAAGTTCTACAACATAGTGAAACATCTTACTGGCGAATGGTTAATTTTATACGGGATGCCAAATAGGAACAACTGTAATGGTACATTTCATACGGGATGCCAATTACAAACACCCACATTAAAGAAAGGTAGAAGATATTGAAATGATTCAATAGTGATTGAGTAATATTATTAATTGCACAGATGATAAGCAAATTGTATATTTATTACATTTAGTAATAGAAGAAAGTTGATTGAAAGCACACTTGCTAGAATACTTGCTTATATAACCGCAAGTATTCATTATTAAACAACTTATAGTCGGGAAAGGACTTAATATTATTTAATGTAAACTAAACCAATTAAATCATTGAGTGATTCTGAATCGTCTGTTGTACCCGCATAGAACCCAATGACTATTTCCGTAAGGTAGCTGACAATAGCTTAAAAACAAAATATATCCTTAAAAGTGCATAATATCCCTTAAGGACGAAAAGGACATTTAAAATGATCCTTGTCATTTTGATATTTTTATATATAAACCGTTATATCTGGCAATATATTTGGTATCTATTCAATTCTAATAATAAAGGTAACGGTATGAATATTTTACCTTTTAGCTGGTGATTATAGGTGCTGACTAGTGCAATTTTTCAGATATTTAAGTTCAAAATTGAAAAAAATTGAAGAAAAAAAAAATGGTTAACATCTTTCTCCAAAAATCAAATATTTCAAAAATTTGGTTTTTAAAGTTGGTTATACTGTGCTAGAATATAAGATTCACAATAGTTCCTAGTAAAAAATAGTAATAAATAGATGTTTTTTTTAATAAGTCCCTGTTTTGTATTTAAAAACTCGAATTGTATTTGATCGAAATCAAAATTTTGATAAAATTTACAAAACTTGCAAAAATTTCTAACATGGATTTGTAACTTTGGTTCTTACCAGCCCAGGATTTTAAACAAAAGTTTACAAGATCAGAATTACCATTTGTTTCTTAAACATTCTTGAATAACTCTTCATTTAAATTTAACATTATATCGTATCAGTATAGATAAATCTGTATTCTGTGTTAGAATTTTTCCAATATAATTAACTATATATAAATAGATTTTAACCTTGGAAAATATGATTTCTATAAATAGTTTTCCATCTCTCACTGATTTTACAAATATCTTCCAAACCTCTGCTTTATTTTCTATATGGACACTATAACCCAATGAGAGAGGTACTGTTCAATAATTTTCTTATGGAATTTTTCAATTTATATAAATATCCTTTTCCCATATATTTATGCAATTTTGTTTAATACCGTTATTTATAAAATAAAAGAACAAAAAAAAAAAAAAAACAAAACAAAAAACTAGTTTAAACTTACCACTACTCCTGTTTTTACAATTATTAATACAACTACAATCCTATTTAAAGTATCTCTCTCTCAATTTTTTAACACTACAATCTTATATTGTATTTTTTTTTTTTTTTTGTTGCTGTTTTTGTTTTTATTTTTTTTATGAACTGAAAATCTGATTTTATTATAAAATTGTCAAGTACTTTACAAGAAAAAAAAAAAAATTAGAAAAAGACAAAAAATTTATTTTCTTTCCTTTTTTTTAATACGATTTTCTTTCTAATCTAATCTTCTGCCACAAAATAAATCAAATTCTTAAGTTTTTTATTCTTCTTTTTTTTTTGTTTTTTTTTTTTTTTTGAATTTTTGTTTTTATTATATTTTGCTTCAGTTGCTCCTTTTTATATTAGAAGCCAATTTAGCGCAAAAAATAAAATAAAAAATAAACAAAAAAAAAATAAATATCTTTAAGTATATAAATAAAATATAAAAAAAAAAACTGTTTATCCTATATAGAAAAACTATTACTTGGAACTATAAAAAATGAAAAACTTAATAAATTTTCCAAAAAAACAAAAATCCTTAACATTATTTAAAAAAAAAAAAGCAAAAAAATTCAAGAAAAAAAAAAGTCCTTAATGTCCTTTTTAACAAAAAAATATAAAATAAAATGTCTAAAGCAGATCTATAGTGTTTGTGTTTCTATGTGTATGTAATTTTTAAAAAAAAAATTTTTAAATAAAAAGGATAATTTTTCTATGATCTTTTTAGGGGTTTTGAGTTTTGTGTTTTGTGTTTTTTGTTTTTTTTTTTTTTTGTGCAAAACACAAATCTAAAATAAAAATCGAAAATGTAAATCAAAAAGTAAAAAAAAAAGGACATTCTTTGGGTGTGTAGTGAATATAGGTGAAAGGATAACGGTAAGAAAAATTAACCGTAGGGATCCATATATTATGAGTATTGCATGAAAACACGAAATGGATAGTGTTTTAAAGTTTATTTTACAGTATTGAAAAACTTTTTAAAATGTAAAATTTTTTACACGTATATGTATAGGTATGTAATGTAAAAATGTGTGGGTAAATTATTTTATATTAAGGTAACATAAAAGAGTTTGAATGTGTCAAAAAAATTTGCTGAGTATTTAAGAAATTTTTGTAACTGGGCATATAATATTATAGAAGCAATGACTTGATATTAAATTCTTTATATGGTAGAATGGTGCAGGGTTAAAACTCCCAGGGTCATAAGTGACTGATAGCAGTGAGCCATAACTCCCTAAGGAACTTATGACCCTAGGAGTTTTGATTCAGCGTAATGGGTCATAACTCCCTTATACAGTTCTCAGCTGAAACATTATTACTAATATTAAAAAAAATATTAATTTTAATTATATAATATAAGTGATGGGTACACACTTTGGGGGTGGATTCGAAATCAAAGTATTCCTTTTTTCCAAAATTAAGAAAAAAACCATAGTTTTATATTAAAACTACATTTTGAAAGGCTATTTTGCAAAAAGGGTAATCCTGATTTTGTAATCAAAGTCTCGCATACATGAATTCATAAATACTCTGGGAAAAAGGTTAACTTTGATTTTTAACAAACCTAAATATGCTTCCTAATATAGTCTCTCGTGTATATAAATATGAAAATACATATTCTTGTACATTTTACATTTTAATTATATATATTTTTGTATTATCATACCTTAAATTATAAAGTTTCAGAAAAGACTTTCAAATTTTATTTCAAAATTTTGACTTTAATATATTACGTAAGTCCCTAAAAGGACTTATGACCCACTTGTAAAGGGTCGTATGTCCCACGTAAATATTTTAAAGTGGGTCATAAGTCCCTTAGGGACTGATGTCTCACAAAGTGAGTTATAAGTTCCTAAAGGACTTATGACCCTGGGATTTCTGACCCTGCATCTAAATTATTGGAGAATCTTGCAGATTTGCTTCAGGGGCACCTAATGGAATAAAAAATTTCAAAGAATTAATTTAGAAATGGCAAAAGGATTAACAAAATCTATTAGAAGGAACATTTATAATTATAAAGGAGGAGGTTCATGTATAGTGAATCTTGAAAAAAATACTGTCTGACCTAATTAAAAATTGTAGATAACATTTGTTAAAAAAAATTTTTAAAGTGCAATATGAAATAAAATTTTCTTTAAGTATTACGGGTTTTTTTTGAAAAACATTTCCAATTTCTTAGAACTTTAGCAGAAATCTATGGAAAATCAGATTCAACCTGAATTTATCTTTTTAAAAGATACGTTCTGTAATATGATAATATCTTGTGTGTATTAACTTTATATTTAGTGCCTATTATTATTTTAGTATTATATTATTATTTTAATGCTATATATATGTTATTTATGTACATATTAAATAATATCATCAGTAGTAAGTATAACGGTATAGTAGTAAATATAAATAATATATTAATTAAGATTGATATTCCATCATTTAACCGTAAAAAAACCAATTAATTTGCACTGGTTAGAGGCAATTGTCAGTGTTTAAATATAATTTTCTTGATTAAGAAAGATATAAATAATAGTTATTTTTTATACATATTTTATTTCAGTAATTATTTAAGTAATTAGTAAATATTAATTAAGTTCATTATTATAAAAGGCGATCTAGGCACTTATTTAGGTTTTTTAAGTGTGAAATATTAGTATAGTGTACGATTTATAACTTCATTATACACCTAAACATTCTTACTTGGCGTTTACATACTTTCAATATCCACTGTCGCTTTTTTATGTAAATCATTACTGTCTTGTAGTAACTGTGTTACAAACACCACTATGCCAGCACTGACAAGGAAAACTCTAAGGCAGTGCTGTCTAAACTAGGAAATTTAAAAATTAACAAAATCAAAAGTTTTTTTTTTGTGTTATAGCTGAATAGACTTAAATATTAAAAAGCTCAGTAAATACTCATTTGTATATGTATATTAATAATACAATACTTTAGCATATTTAGAAACTTTTATTAAGGAAGTCTTAAAAAAGTCATGTCTAAAAGACCCCAGAAATCTTGTTTAAAATTAGTAAAACTACAATATCAATATCAACGGTACTTCTTCGAGCTATATAAGAGTTATAAAAAATTGAATTGTGCTTAAAAGATTTAAGTCCATTATGCTCTAGGCTTGCTGATATTTGAATAGTCATTGAAAATTTACAAATCCTAATAATGTTTAAAATCTAGCTGGGATATTGTGATGTCAATAGAAACGCTTTTACTTGAAACATTTCTAAATTGTCTTATACAACTAATTCTTTTACGCGAATTTCAAATAACATGATTTGAAAAAATTATTCAATTCTCTTTTTACGCAATAAAATTTGAAAAAATTATTAAATTCGCTTTATGCGATATGATTTTTTAATAATATTTACACATACACATACAAATTTGACCTCAATGACTAACAACCGTGAAATATATAAAGAACTTACAAAAAACTAATCACTGATCAATAAATAATTTTGCGACCAAGACCACACCAGCATTACAGCAGTATGAGCATAAAAAATAAATTTCGAGAATTGAGAATTTTACATTAAAGCTCACTCACAATTTCCAGTGATGAGAGTGATATTCTAGTTTCAACTCAATAAAGAATGTGCAGAAATCTCAAAAATAGAAAGAATAAAAAAATACCTACAATTTATTTTTATATAGTTAGGTATATGTGAAATATGTAATTTAAATGAATATTTTTTAATACCAATCCCCTACTTTTACATGCTCTTCACAACTATTTTTACGCGATTTTTTTTGCGCGGATTTTTTCGAAACACATCTATCACGTAAAAAGGGAATTAGGTGTATTGTAATTTTTTAAACAAAATAAAATATTTTTTTTTTATATTTAAAACTTTTTGAAAGAAAATTTTCAATTTCAATAATCTTTTGTTCCCATTTAAAGCACGTTTTCTTTACTTTGAAATTAAAAGAAAACTTATATTGTCAAAAAAAAAAAGAAAACTTATTCATCAGGTAAAATATTTTTTAAAAGTGTGTCAGAACTTACAAAATTAATTTAATAAAATTTAAGAAAATTAATTTTAAATTATTTATTTTTTTAATTTTTGCATAACTTTTGGGGTTTTATTTTTGTTTGTATTTTTTTTACATAACCTTAACAAGCATTTTCAATAAAGATTTGAAAATGAATACAAACATGTTTTTTTAAAACTTTTTTCCTTTCCCCACTCTGTTACGTTTTGATCCCAATTCTATTCTAATTTATTCATATTATTGTTCGTTCTTCAATAATATCTTATGTCTTTTATGGTACCTTGTATTTGGTAAGATGTTTTTTTAGTACTTTTGTTTTTAAAGGACAATAAAAATACTTTATAAAGTACTGAATTTAAATATAAATATATTCTTTAGTTGTATTTGTAAAATATGAAATATGTACAAAGTGATTCATGAATATTTTAGAAGAAAAATTGATTTTATATTTAAATAATTTTTATAGATTTTTAAGAATGAAAGATATGGTATTTATTAGTAACCTCTAACTTCTTGAGTAATCTAAACTCTTAAATAAAAGAAGTTGCGGTATTTTAAAATTATTAATTAATATATAAAAATTCCAGATTTGTATAATGATGAACTTAAGATTCACATTTAAAAAACAACTTGATATATACAATCCCAAAATGAAACAAAAACGCTCAGAGCTGAAATTTTCAATAATCTTAAGATATGTCATAATCTTTTGAAGCATCCAGCTTTTTGAATGCGCAAATATTTAATGTATCAAATTAATAGAATGCACCTCCCCAATGTAACTGTATGTTTTATGTAACTCTCCAGTACCCTTAACTTTTCATTATATTTTTAATTACTGGACCCGTGTTAAAGTACTGTTAAGTCTTGTGCTGAGTCTTAATTTATATAATCGTAGGTTGTAGTTTCCAGTTTACTACATTTGATGAAAAAATTCATTAGTTACAAAAGTAACAATTGTTATACATGCTTTATGAAGTTTTCATTGTAATACCAAATATCGTAGGTATCTAAGGGTGCGTTCATGTTGGAGCTGCGATAAGTGATAGAGCGTCGATAAGACCATAGCGTATAATTATATATTTTTAATCGTTGATCAAAGCGATGTTCTAATATAAACACCTTTATAAAAATTATGTATATCATTTTTGACGCTAGCTCTTATCGATGCTCTTATCAATTATCGCAGCTCCAACATGAACGCAACCTAAGAAATAAGTTTTTTTAAATGTTATTTAAATTTTATAATAGAAAAATTGTAAAAAAATTTTGTAGTTACTGGTATTCTAGACGGAGTAAGTTTCGTAATATAACGTGCGTGGCCGAATTCATTAAATTGTAATAGCTAATTTAGGAGGTACAGCGTTGGCGTGGTATTTGTCATAACTTAAAATGTATCGAATTTAAATAACAAATTATTCATTCATTAGTTTTTTAATATATTTATTATAAACAAATCATTTTAGTTTACTAGTTTATTTTTCATATTTATAATTTATGTAGAAAATATACTGGCAAAACCACATTAATATTTTTTAGTAAAAAACCAAAAATACTGTCATGTGCCAAGCATTGAATTTGAAAATAATACAAAATATTTAACATTAATTGCATCAGATATTTTATTGAATGCAGTCAACTGTTAAATAAACAATGTATGTTTGTAATTTTGGAGAACCATCACTAACAGATTGTGTCATAATTTTTTGGTGTGCAATAGTAAATAAAACGAATCTCATAATGTTATTCAATATATGATTCTGAATAATTCGTTTACAAATACTGAAAAAATGCCAATACAAATTCTGTAAAAATTTTGAATTTATAATTTCAATGCATATTACACGAAACGTATATTGTAATTGATTGTAATCTTTTGGAATAATTACAAAAGCTTTAAGCTCTGATAAAATCTCATGAAAAGTAACCTAATACCTTTTAATTTATTTGTTTTTTATTATAATAATTTTTATTCAAAAGGCAGACTTCATTGACATTTAACAATTCATTGAAGTTTGTGACAGTTCGCGGAACAAACGTCATATTTAACGTTCAGGTTATTTAAAGCTCTTTATGAATAGACAAAAAGCTCTATGAAAAACAGGAGCATTGTTTAGACTTTTAAATTTATAGCTTTATACAGAGCTAGTAAATAAGTTTATATTATAACACTTTTAAGACTATTATACAATCATTTATATTTCAATTTTTCTCCAGCATTTTAAAAAATTTCTGCATATTATGTGGGATTCAATTTTTTAAACTAATGTCTTTTTCCTTTCACTCGTTTCATTATACACTAATTTATTCCAATGTTTTGCAACTGCACTGTTGTCTACTGTATAACAATTTACAACTATTTTATTTTTATGAATTATATCCAAAAAAAATACCCAAATTTATGTTAAAAAATTTTTTATATCTCAGATTTTAAATAATAATCCAAATCTGAAAGCGGGTGGCATTTTGGCAAATGAAAAACTAAAAAATCCTAAAAAAATATTTACTATAACAAATTTTTTTTAAGAGATTTCAAACGAATGTTTTTGTTTTTATTGCCAAAATAAAGTTTTCAAATTAATTTAAAATGCGGTAGTGAGGTCAGTATTAAGAATTTCAAAATATAAAAATTGTTCGCTCTTAAAGAATTAAATAATTTTAAGTTAAATTTTTATTTATAAAACGAGAAACGAAACAACAGTTAGTCAATTCAACCGACTAATTAATATCCTTCACCTGGAATATTCAATTTAAACGGATTTCAGTATTCTTTCATTTTAAATTTGAGATCCATAAAGGACAGGTCATAACAATCTTGTAGAAATTTGAAGTTTCAATCTGTATGAATTTCGAAGACATGTTTGTTAGGTATTAGGAGGTTGTGGAAGATACCTTGATCCCCCCTCCGATTGATTTCAAGTTTCAGGGACATAAGGGCAATATGCTTGTTTGGCTTTATTCGCTAATTTGAAATCCCCACCTTTCCTTCGTCAGTCGTGTCCTACAGTATATGTTTTTTTCTTTTTCTCCTACAGTATATTTTTTTTCTTTTTCCTTATTATTCCTCTAGGAAATATTAAGCTTCCATATAGCCTCTCCAACTGTCCCTAATTGGCACTAGTTCCTTAACAATATAAAAACACATTAAGACTTTTGTGGTCTAAGAGTTCTTCATACAATTATTATGGAAAGTTAATTCAGTTTCATTCTGATTTTTTTAAAAGTTAATTTCCTTTAAATGCAAGTCTTTTGGGCTCACTATTTTTAATACAATAGTCGCATTTTAATTTAAATGGAAGGTGGTTGAATTTTATTCTAATTGCACATACATATATGATTTCAAAAAATCTAATCTAATATCTAAATAATATGTACATTTTATAATTAGATTCATTCATTTGTAAAATGTTTTGGTAATCAGAAATTAAAAAAACATTCCACTTCAATAATTTCAAATACCGTTTTTCATTTTCAATTTCTTTCTCCATTTTTATTTGTTTATAAATTTAATTTTTATTTTTAATATTATATTTATCAATATATAATAAAAGTTAGAGTTGAAAGCAATTAAAACTACATCACAAAAATTAGTCATTAAATTCGTATAAAATTGAAGAAAAAACTTAAATTTAAAATCATAATTTATTTTTTTTAAATGACTTTTAGTCCACGTTCTAAATTTAGTAATTTTAAATTTTATAAAATAAATAAAATATCTTAAAAATATATTATTAAAGCATACCAATTCCAATAAAAATTGTTTCTCTGTACATACCTGAAATAAAGTAAAAAAAAAATTAATTAATATTTTAAATTTAAAATTTATAAATTATTATTAATTATCATTAAATTTAAACAATTAGTAAACTATTAAAAAGTTAAAAATTTTATTTTATAATTTTTTGAATTATTAAATATCATTAATATCAAATAAAACTTTTATTATATAAAATTATGTACTTGTACATCATACATGTATAAAACTATATATGTAAATATATATTGTATTTATATATATATATAAATTCCATAAATTAGTTTAACACAAAATATTAAATTAAAACTTTTTTAAAATTTTTATATTTTTATAGAAAATAAAAAATTTTGCACAATATAATTGGAAATTTTTTTTTACTTCTATGATTTTGATATATTGAAAATACAGGGTGACGTATCATATTTTAAGGAACGGATTAAATCTTTTCACCTGACTAGAGTTTGTATCGAAATTGTAACATAATTTTTATTTAATTTACTCTTTGGACTCCACTTAAAAAGTCATTTAAAGACAGAGAGGTTTTTTTTACAAACTTATTTTTATACCCGTAAAGGGTATAATAAATTTGCCATTACGTTTCTAACGCAGAGAAGGAGGGGGGTAGATATAGACTCAAGTGTATGGATCGGATCAGAATCGAAAAATAAATCGATTTAGCTATGTATGTCCATCCGTCCGCACGATAACTCAAAAATTAAAGGAGTTAGGATCTTGAAATGTTCCCAAATTCGTTTTTTTGCAATAGTCATCGCTATTTAAATCCAGCCATTTTGGTCCACGGGTCCGAGTAGCTGCCTTACAACTTCTTCTTTTATATGAGCAATACACTACATCTAATGAAGCTGGATATCTGAAATTTTGCCAAAAATAGTTTAGTGTGATGGGCAAAGTTACAGCTAAATTTGGTTAGTCTAGTGCAGAGGGTTCAAGTAGCTGCCATAAAACTCCTTCTTTTACATGAGTTTTCCACTACACTTAATAAAGCTGTATCTTTTAAATTTTGTCAAAAGTAATTAACTGGATGATATAATGTATATGTTACGATCATACGGATATCCCAGAGTTGACACAGTCTTCTCTACTACACTCTTCCTAGTTATAATTAAATTTTGATCATTTTTCTCATTATATTTGTAAACTGACAGACCAAAAGGAGCTAATGTATCAAATTCTACATTATGGGCATATAGGCCTATGGGGATTTGATGTATGGAAGCTTTGATCGGCAATTGATCGTTTCAAGCTTTGTGTTTTTTTATGGTTCACATAAAGCACATAAAAATCGTCTATACGCCTATAGCTTAAAGCTTTGAAACTGCCGCTTAACGCTTCCATATTTCGAATCCCCATATCCTATATACTCAAAACTTGGTTCAAAAAATACAAACGGATAGTAGACACTTTTTTTCTTTAACATCCAACAATATCATCTCCTGGTGCTGGCTGGGAGCTGTAAAAGGTTTTCAATTTAAACTTAACAGAACAGGAGGTAACATAATGTTTAAATATACTATTATAATGTTGGTTATGGATATATTAACGTTATGTAGATTGGTTATGAATACATTTTATTTAAAAAAAAGGACTAAATGTAATAAATTGACGGCTTTTTCTATTCAAAACAGTTTTCGAATAAAGTCATAGTATTTATTACATCTAGTTCTTTTTTTACGCGAATTTGAAATAAATAAATTTGGTATAAAACCATTTGATATTGATATTGCAACGTGTCTATCTTGAAAAAAGACATTTAAAGGTGTATACAACAATGATATATATATTTCTTTACTTAATTAGTTGAATAATTCTGAATACTGCAACTCTACGTACAACTTATAGAACTCAAATAGAACCTAACTGACTTATAACCTAAATGAAACCTTTTTAAATTATTAAATAATATAACAGTTTCCCAAATAGATTCGATTTTATCTAGACTTAAAATAAGAATAATATTACAATTTAATTTCTTAAACACCCTATCAATAAAATAAAATTCAAAATATGTGTGTAAGAATATTTACAAAACTATAAGCGAAAAAAAAAAATTATTAATAATTCCTTGAAAAAAAATTTTAAAATTGAAATTTTTACTTGAATGAGTTTTTCCAGTTATTTTTTGTTTTTTTTTTTATGTTTTTGTTTTTCTCCTCCGTAATTTTATTTTAAAACGCCCAACTAACTTATAATAATTCCGGAATTTACTGACAGAGAAAGAAAAATCCTTTTTCTATTATTTCATTTTATTTTTGTTTTTTTTTTTGCCACATTTTCCTCCAAGTTTTTTTTTTTTAAAGTTTTTATTTCAAACTATTTTTATTTTATTATTGTTATTTTGTTTTTTAATATTGGAAAAATAATTTTTTTTTTTTTTTTTAATACGTCATATAAACCAATTTTTGCAAAATTTTTTTTTTTGTAATAAATTTATAACTGTAAAAAAGAAAATTAAATATAGGGAAAATTACTTGAACAGGCGATTATAAAAAAAAAATGTAACTATGTGTTGCATGGATATTATGTATTTAAATACATAAATATCACTTAAATGTATATTTTATATATATATGTATATATATATATTAATCTTCCTACTATTTTCAGTGCTAATTTTCACACAATACCATGTTTTTTTTTTTATTTTTGGAATTTTTTTTGCATATAATTGGAAAAATATAAATAAAATTTAGCTGGAGGACACACATACAAATACAATAAAAAATAATAAGTAAAAAAATATTTAGAATATTAAAAATTTTGTAGAAAAAGAAAAATATAGAAGAGAATTATTCACTATTTTACATTTTTAATAATAATTTCAAATAAATTTAAACATTTTTAATAATTGTTCCGCAACTCTAAAGGATATATTCTTAGTTAATTTCACATTTTAACAGTTTCATGTGCAAGGATTGTTTTGTAAACTTTTAATTGAATTTTGGTTCTACACTAACTTGGGGAAAAAAATTCTTTTATAATAAAGCATATTGAACCTTATAAAACTATTTTATAGCATCGAATCTTTAAAAGCTTTGTTTCCATGACAACTAACTCAAATACATAAATTCTAAAGTAAATAAATAGAATAGCAATGATTGCACAATCGAGGATCAAAAGATATATTTATCTGTTAATTTGATATAGAAAGGTGCTCAGGATCAAAGTGGCCTAACTCTCTGAAAACAATATTTACGTTTTTTGCATAAACCTAATAAGAATTATATATAAAATTAGGCTGTTTACTTGAAAAGCTCAATTTCCGGCTGCATTTGTGAAATTAACATTTTACTTTGTTTCGTTAGTGCCAAAGTAGCCTGTTCCTTTTAGTTTTATTTTTAAAATTTTTAACGTCGGTTAAGCCACTTTGGTTTTGAGCCCCTATGAACAACAACAAGAATTTATTGAAGAAAATAGTATGAGAACATTTTTAAACATAGATAAAAGTATCTAAGAAAATCGAACGAAATTAAATAAAATTTATAATGTTACACAAAACTGGTTTAAAAAATCGTCAATATTGATCCTTCGGTCTTATGTACATGTATATATGATCGAAGATTTAATTAAATATTATTTTAATAATAATCCATATAACAACTAAAAAGTCCTAGATACGACAATATTTCAATTGTATAATCTTATAAAAGTTATATTATTAAGTACATCTATCTATATATATAAAAGGGAATGTTTGTTTGTTTGTATGTAGCGAATAGACTCCTAAATTGCCCAGCCGATTTTCATGAAAATTTGTATATAGGGGTTTTTGGGTACGGAAAGAAATCGTGGCCCAAAAATTTTGCTCTAACGGACCGACAAGTTGGGGCTGTGGTGCAAGTATTTAAACTTCTTTGTTCTAAAATGAAAACGGTTTGACCGATTGACTTCAAATTTTGTATACGTGATGCTCTTTGAGAATTGAGTAGACACTATTAACAGTTTTGGAATTTGTTAACCCATGTCGGGCCGACGGGTGGTCAAAAAAAATTTTGGGTCCAAATTTTGTCCGATTTTACGAAATTTTGCTTTGGTTTAAAAGAAAGCCCCAAAAAAATTTTTGTTGAGTTCCATTAACCCATTGCGGCCCAACAGCTTTTTATAGGTTTTTTAAATACTGTACTCTAAATTCGAAACAGTTTGACCAATTGACTTCAAATTTTGTATACGTGATGCTCCTTGAGAATTGAGTTGACACTATTGACAGTTTTGGAATTTGTTAACCCATGTAGGGCCGACGGGTGGTCAAAAAAAATTTTGGGTCCGATTTTATGAAATTCTGCTTTGGCTAAAAAGAAAACCCACAAAAAAATTTTATTGACTTGCATTAACCCATTGGGGCCAACAGCTTTTTATAGGTTTTTTCAATACTTAACTCTAAATTAAAAACGGTTTGACCGATTTTCTTTAAATTTTATATACGTGCTCCCCTGTGAGAATTGAGTTGACACTATTAACAGATTTGAAATTTGTTAACCCATGTCGGTCAAAATAATTTTGGAAGCTAATATTGTCAAAATTTGCGAAGTACTGCTTTGGCTAAAAAGAAAGCCTCAAAAAATTTTGTTGAGTGATTTGGAAGCAAATTACGTCCAATTTTGCGCAATACTGCTTTGCCCAAAGAGAAATTGTAGTTCCGTTAACCCAGTGGGGCTCAGTGGCTTTTAATAGATTTTTGCGTTACTTAACTTTAAATTAGAAACGATTTGACCGGTTTACTTCAAATTTTATATTTGTGAAGCAACTTGAAAATGGAGTTGAGTCTGTTAACAGTCGGTCCTGCGATTTTTCAAAAAATTTTTTTGGAAGTAAATTACGTCAAAATTTGGAAAGTAGTTCGTACTGCTTTGAATTACAGAAAGTTTCAAAAATTACTAAAATAATCCTAGAAAAATCGTTTTAAAAAGATTGCTTTCACACATTTTAAAATTTACATGTGTAAACCGTGTGTAAGTTTTGTGTTAACTTTTTGCAGTAACATTAAATTCAATTAAACCTCCATTGAGAGGCGCAGCAACGCGCACCGGGTATTAGCTAGTATATATATTATAATATACAAGTACATTTATTATAGCCAAGAATTGAAAATAAAAATGGAGTAAAAAAATAATAATAATATCCGGTTTCAAACAATAGTAAAAAATTTCTTATTATTAATTTTATTCTATTTTTATTCAATTTTGTTATTTTGCATATTTTTTTATTAGTATTTTATATTTCGTTTTTTTTTTTTTTTTTTTTTGAAAAACTCTTCTTCCTTTATTACATTGTAACGGAAAAATCACTACAAATATAAATTTGAATATTATATTTACAGTATATGTCAGAAATATTTGATTTTTACACAAAATATTAAAATATAATCAGAATAATAGATTTAAATTAAAATATTTTTCAAAAGTCAAATATGCATATGGATTGAATTCAAATTGATAATCAAATACCAGGATAAAGATTTCAATATTTTTTGAGTACTGACAGATAAGATGACATTTGCTGAAAAATAGTACGGTAAGAAGAATAGTATTATAAATTTAATTCTAAATTTTATACAAAAGAAACTAGTGTATAAAAAGTATCAATGTAATAATACCCTATCATCTGAAATAAGGTAGGTATTCAACAAATGAACGATTTTTATACGCTCTTGATACCATCAGTTTTCTAGAGTCGAAATTTTTTAAAACTTAAAAGTCAAACAATTACAACATACTGCGTATAATTATATAATCATTTCTGTCTAAATATCTATGAACAATTATCTATCGTATTATAAATATAAAACACATTGGCATATGCATATATCTATACAAACATTTTTTGACGTTACAAAAATAACGGTATTAGTCTAACACGATATCAAGTATAGTACTGTATAACAAACAAATAACTGTTAAGTCTTATTAAAGCAGTTTAAAGTATTTTAAAATACAATTTTAATGTATATATTATGTATAATTTACATACGAATTATAAATACATATTGTTTGTATATATATACATATGCGCTATAACACAATGTTGAACTGAAATCAACATCATTATGCAATTTCTAAAATCCGTTTATTTTTTTTTTTATTCCAAAATAGCATGTCAAATATTGAACAAACAAAAATTGATTTCACAACAATTGGTAACACTGTATATAAATAATACAGTATATATTCAAATTCGAAGGACTTTGAAGAGAACAAAGCATGTAAATCGGTTTTATTTTTTTTGTTTTTTTTTTAGTTTTTTTTTTTATTTTGAAAAGCTGTCAGATATTGATTTCAAGGAAATTAATGAATCAATATTCAATTTTGACAGTTATATAAATAGTTATATTATATATATATATTTTTTTTAATTTTTAATTTATTATAATATTTATACATATATTATATGTATATATATTTAGTTATATTGTATATAAGAAAATTAATATTTCAACTTAATTTTACTGTATTTGAAAATTTCAAATAAGTATTTATATATATACATATAAATTTATGTGCTTATAATGGTATTTATTTATGTACTTAAAAATGGTATTTACCTATTTATGAAACACTGTGAATCTTCTAAGGTTGAGCAGTTTGAGAACAGTTAATTATATGTAGAGAGGCGGAGGACCAATCTGTCATCAACGAAGAGAGAGAGATAAACTAAGTTGGAAAAAACTTGGATTCTACCAAGGTATATTAAATGTTAAGGATTACTCAGATTATAAGTTATATAAAAAGGTTCATACCCAGCGTTCCATAATAATATTCCAAGGACTTTAAAGTACTAAAAATTTTTCAAACAAGGACTACTAACTAAAGAAAAATTAAAATTTTGGCTAAACTAATTAATATATTGCTGAACAATTAATGATTAAGAATTTTTCGGTCCAAGTTAACCACTCCTTGAATCGTGGATTGTCATCTTACAAAATTGAAACACTAATTTGATAGACATAATTCTAATAGCATCATACGCAGATGCCTTAAATCAAATGGAAAGATCAGAGGCAGGTGTCAGATAATCCTATCTCCAGTTAGAGAAATCAGCTATAGAACAGGATCTGAGGATAAATTTCGTGGTAGTATTAAAAGTGGTAGTATTAAAAAGCTTTGTCTATCTAGGGTTCGAGATAACAAGTGTAAAGGATGGAACATCACAAGAAATTGATGCATAGGCAAAGGAAACAATGCATACTACTCTGTGTAGGCGCTATATCAATGCTCCTAGAACAATATTGGAAAACTACTGCCCAAGATCGAGTGAACTAGAAGAGAATGATTAAGGAGGCCAAGGTTCTCTTAAAAGGACTGTAGCGCCATAGATATAATCTATTTAAAATATAACACTTCGTATTAAAAACAAGAGAATCAAAACGAACAGATATTTCTAGTTGGAATATTAATATGTTTAAATTTTTAATTTATTTGTTTAAATGTATTAATAAAGGAAATTAAAATTGTTATTTTATTAGTATTTGTGTTTGTAGCTCTGTTTCTTATATTGCCACGTTTTTTTATTTTTTAAATTTCATTGAATAGAGATAGATATAGATATATACATGTATATATAATACATTTAATTTCATCTGTTTTCTTTTTCTTGCTATTGGAAAAAGATTAAAAAATTCAATTTGTTCATTTCTTCTATCACTTTTTAATTGATATTGATTGATATATTACTGATGATGATAAAAAATGATAGTTCTTATGATAAAATGACGATGAGTTTTTTTACCCTTATTTCCCTCTCTTTTTCTATTTCTTTTCTTATTTCTTGTTTTATTTTAGGTTCCTTTGCATATAATTGAGAAAATATTAAAAAAATTTTATTACAAGGAAAAAAAAAGGACAAAAAAAAAAACCAACAAAAAAAACAAATTTAAATCGGATCGGTGCATTCGTTTGTTTTTCCAAAGAAAACTAATATTTTTCTTTTGTAGGACAAAAAAAAAAAAAAAAAAACACACAAAAAGACAAACAGCGAAATACAAAGAAAACTAAATTAATTTTTATTTGTATTTCTACTATACTTGTCTTAGTTTTTTTTTTTTTTCTTGTAAAAAAATACTCCTATCCTTTTTACTCTTCTATCTTTTTGTTATTTTTACTTTATGCATCTGAAAAAAAACCAGAACAGAACAGAACATAACGGAAGCTCAAGGATACACGGAAAAATAATGAAAATATTGCAAACGTTTTTGGCATAGAATATTCAGTTTTTCACTTTGTCTTACATATTTCCTTCATCTTATTGCTGTCTCTTTCTATACGACGACCATGATGATGATAAAACAACGCCAATTTGATCAATATTTAAGTGTTTGTTTGTTTGTTTGTTTGTTTGCCTAGTTTTTTATTTTTTAATTATTTTTGTTTTTATTCTGATTTAAAAAAAAAAAAAAAAAAAAAAGTTAAATGCAATCATTTTTTTTTATTGCATATTTCAAGGCTAATCTTAAAATACAAAGTTGAAAAAATGAAAGAAATATTATGGAAAAATAAATAGTGTTTTTAGTGTTATCACATATTTTAAAATGTAAATTGAAAAAAATATATATATATAGATATATTTTGCGATTTTAATAACTATGAATCATTTAATTCACATAGTATATTGTATAACTTTATAATATTAAATTGAATAATAAATGTTTTAATAATTGCAATATTTAAGTTAAATAAGTGTATAGAAGGGTGTTATGTTGAAAAGCATTTGGAATAATATTTTCAATTGGTTCTAAAAGTTTATTTGTAATTTAAATTTTAGAATCTATAACTATTAATTTTATTCGATTGGTTTTTTTTTAAATTTCAAGTCATATTACCTTTTGGGATGTTAATAACATCATTGGTTAGCAGAAACATTCAATACTATTTTCATTTTATCACACCTTCGGGTACAGAGGTCCTTGTAGGTTCGATAATATTGTTTAACTATTCACCATTCAATACTATTTTCATTTTATAACATTTTCGGCTATCAGGGTCCTTTTAGATTCGAAACTATTGTTAAACTATTCTCAATTCAATACTATTCTCAAATTAATATTTGTATTTTTCTGATTAATAAGTGTATTTTTTCTACGATATTTTGAAATAGCATTTTAAGCTCTTAAATTGTGTTCTTAAAAATGTTTTTCCTATCTTTCCCCCTTTTTGGAAATATTGTGAATTTATGAGTCTGTATAAATATACAGGGTGTACCATGTTTTACATTTAAAAAATGTTTGGTCAACAAGAGAATTTTGAAAAGAAATTCAGTTAATTTAATAATTAAATTATTTTATGATATACGATTCTGGTATAAATCGAATCTGCACTCCCTCGGTTAATAAGATAAATCCTTATCCACTAATCCCCTGGTCACTAACGCCCCTCATTAGTTACACTACCATCAGTAACTAAGTTAGTTACATACAGTACACAACTTAACCCCCTGACTAGTTATAGTAATTTTTAAATTTTTTTATTTTGAAAAGCATACTTTAAGGCGTAAATGTCACTTAGTTTTCTTTGAAGTGTAAATAAATGTCAAAATAACAAAATCATTAAAAATTATTAAATTTTTTCACTTTTTACCGTTGTTTAATAAAAAATATAAATACTACACTATAAAAACAAATGTTTATGTTGTACAAACAACAGAGACAACATTAAATTCTTCAAATTTATAATTTCAAAGTTCATGTATTGTTTTGTTTTGTGGTTGGTAAAAGGCCTCTAAACTCTAGACTCTCTTGGGTTTTTTTTAAATTTAATATTGCCTTTTTAAAAACAAAATTTGTGTGGTATTTATACTCTTATAATAAGCAAAATATCTAATATAAAAGGCATTTAAAATAATATTTTGTAAGATAGAATAGGGAATTCTCTTAAAATTAATGTATATATCATCCATTGGGAAATTTAAATTTATTTTTATATAATTGAAATTTTTTTATTATTTTATTAAATTTTAATATCTTTGAGACAACATAGATACACTTGGCATTTTTGTCATTGTAAAACAAATTGTACCAATTCAATTTATTAAAAAAAATCTATTGATATTATTATATTGAAATGGTGCTCTAGTGGTTCATATTTTGTGTAATTTAAAGTAATAGTCTTTTGGACAAATTTTTTAAGATTTATTTTGTAATTTATTTAATTTATTATAAGAAAAAATGGAGATACTAGCACTTTACATTTTTATTACTTGAATTAAAGTAAATTGAGTACTAAGAAATGTAAGACACGGAAGTGTTAAGATTTGGTAGCTTGATAGGTTCTAGGGACAGTTGCTTAAAAAAAATTTTCAAAAATGGGTTTAAAGCAAATTATTTAGAAACAATACAATTTTTAGTAAAATATTTATTTATTTTATTTAACAGTTGAAGTGTTCAACTAACAAAGTCAAACAGGAAATGAGTGTGTTGCAAGAAGAGAGAAGGTACAGAAAATATAATTTGCTACTAATGGAATAAATCCAAATCAATTTCACATATCAATTATTATGCTTTATCTTGTGTCGAATGTCTTGAACTGCAATCCTTAAAAATAAATTTATTTTATAATATTATTGTTATATTTTATTTTAGAGCTATCAGTAGAGCTACCAGGAGACCTTTAAGTTATTAAGAATTCTAAAGTAACTTATAGCCCTATAACATGTAAAATATCTTAAATTCTAATCCATAGCATTCCGATTGCTTATATGTTGTCATAACTTTATATTTAAATTGCTGAACAGTAAACTGTTTTATTTGTATTTCTGTATATGTGAGTTATAATTTTGAATAAAAATTATTTGTTTCTACTTTGTCATTTTTATACTTTTATTAATATTGTAAGTATTATTAATTAATTTTTAACCTTTGATCAAGCCGAACTGTACTTGATTTTGAATAATTAAATTTTTAAACAAAAGAATTGTTAGATTCGTATTTCTGTATTTTTGAGTTATAACCTTCAATTAAAATTAGTTGTTTCTTTTTTTTTATCTGCATCCATTTATTATTATTGATATTATTAACTAATTTTTAGGATTTATATCAAGTTAAAATCCAGATAATTTTAAATGTTTTTAGCTTTCGCATAGATTCGCATCTGGGCTCAATCGCACGAACAAAAAGACGCTACTCTAACGACTGTGACACTCAGCCCAATGTGCAACTCTAACAGCAGCGTAAATATAAAAAAATAAACCACAGACTTTATTACATAATTATTTGAATATCTATTTGTTAATACATATTATTTACCGCAAAACTTCTTGAATGTTTAAATATACTCTAAAAGAACTAATTCACTATTTTTATACCTATATGAATGTATTTTCAAAGAATATAATAAATTTGGACAGAGAAAAAGGGGAGGTAAAAATAGTAGAAAAGTATGGATTGGATCAGGATCTAAAAATAAAACGATAAACCTATACGTCCTTCCGTCAGAGCACGAATCCTGAAATTTCTAAAGGGAGCGTTCCATAATCTCGGTTTACTAAATCTTTTTTTTTAAAACTCGTTTTTAGAAAATCGCGTTTTAAGAAAATATCGTTTTAGAAAATCTTGTTTTTTATTGAAAAATCTCGTTTTTTAAGAAAATCCCTTTTTTTATTGAAAAATTTGGTTTTTAAGAATTTTTGAGTTGGATACAAAACCAGAATTATCAGCATTTCCCAGAATATAAAAAAGGGAATTTCTAAAAACAAGATTTTCTAAAACGAGGTTTTCTAAAAACGAGATTTTCTAAACGGGATTTTTCAAAACGAGATTTACTAAACCGAGATTTCAGAACCAACCCATTTTTAAAGAGTCGTTTTTATGGAAGAATCGTAATAGCTATTTAAATCCAACCAGTAGCTCCCATACCACAAAATTTTTATAAGAAAATAAAACTTAAACTTAAAAAAAATGGGTATTTGAAAAATTTTGCCACAAGTATAATTAACCGAATGATATAATGTTTATATTACGTTCCCGCAAGTACCATTGAATTGACACAGTCTACTCTACTACACTCTGTTTCGTTTTAATTATTTTTAATGCATTTTTTATATTTTAAATAAAAATTTTCCAAAAATTTAACTTTAAAATGGAACTAAAATTGAATATTTATATTTACTTCTTATATTTTCTTGAATTGTCTCTACTTTGTCAATTGTCATTTATTTTAATGATATATTTTATTTGTTTCTTTTTTTTTTTGTTATTTTAAATTGTCAAATTCAATTAAGTTTTTCCGATGATCATTTAAAAAACAAAAAAAACTAAGAATTTTACTAAAATCTCAAAATTCTTTAACAGATTTTGTTTTTTCATAAAATTTTTTTTTATTTTTATTAGTTTTAATTGCAGAAAAGCTTTAAATAAACAAAAAGACAAAAGACAGAGTCGAAAGAAATTATCATTTCCTTTATTATATACAGTTATGTATATTTTTTTCTTCCTCAGTCATCTGTTTTCACAATTCCAACTCATTAAAATACTTTTCAAGTTTAGTTCCGATTTTTCTTTTGAATTTTTTTTCACTTCACTTTAAAAATTTCTACACTCTTTAATAATTTAAATGAATATAACTTTGTGATATCCTCTTTTCTTGTTTTTACTAGTTTCCGTTTCCTCAAAAAAAAAACAAAAAAAAAAAACAAAAGAATTATTATTTTATTTCAATTTTATCTCTCTTTTAAATACTAGATTGTTTTCTGAATAGTGCTGGCGACTGAATATGGTGACGACGAAAGAGATCATTTTCTTAATAGAGCTGATTTATCAATTGTCTGTGATTAAATCTGCAATTAATTTATACGATACATATATATATATTTATATATATATATATGTTTTCATATTGTCCTACATTTTAAGAATTCATTTTGTTGTCTATGGTTTGGTTTGGTTTTCTATTTTTTAATTTTGTATGTTGACATTTTTTGGTTGTATTGGTATTGGTAATATAAATTTGGAGCACTTGTATACATATATATGTTATCTATTAAAACGTTTAGCAAAAGTTCAATATATGAAATATATTAAATGACTGTAAAATAAGAACTTTTTTAAAATTTTTCAGAAAATATGTTAATAGTCTTCAATATTCAAGTTGCTTAGTTTTTTTTTTGATTTTCCAAAATTTAGCTGAAGTTTTCAATTATTTAAAATGATTTAGTTTTAAAAAAATTTCGAATCCATATTTCGTCTAGATAAATAATCAAATTGTGCATTATCAACAGTTTTGAAATAGTATGTGATATACAATGGAATCATAGTTGAAAAAATCTTAAAAAAAAACCAAAAAGTCGATATAAGTTATTTATATATAGGGTATATGCTCCTATTCTTAGAGATAGAGGGTCTTCTGTAGGTAAAGTCTTGGGATTAAAGAAGCATTTAACCAGCCTATGTTATTAATATGCTGTGAGAATATGGCCTTAAGGCCTCAATGTTTCCTGTTAAGACTAATGTTAAATGGAAAAAACCGAAAACTAAAATAGTTTACAATGTTTACTTAATTAATTTTAATAATACAAAAATTCTCATATTCATTCTTTATATATGCTTAGTTTTAAACATAGCGGAAGCCATTTGATAGATTTGTTAAGATAAAATTGTTATAAATATCTAAATTTATTATATTTCTTGGATATAGTTGGACTCATCACATTACTATATACAAAGTACTGTTATAAGCTTGATTATTACGGAATAGAAGTTATACGGCAGCTACTCGAATCTACTGAGCTCATCCTCACTCAACTCAATTTCAATGGAATTTAAAAAATAAATTTCAGCGCTCTAAACAGCTATTTAAATGTCTACAGAAATATCGAGCGAGCAGATGAATTGGTAATCGAGACACACATATAAATAAAAGATTCACTTCTTGAATATGATTAGAAGCATTCACTAGACTGTGAATCTATTTTCTCTATTACAGTCTGCAAAATGTAATTCCAAATTTATTATAAACCCTAAAAACTACTCTACAACGGGGTATAAAAAAGGAAATAATATTTTTTAAGGAAATGTAAAACGAACAAGAAATACAAGAAATTAAGTGAGCAGTTAAGGTTATGATGCAAAAAGGTTATGATGATGATAATTGAATGGTTTACAATAGTTGTGAGACCGGCATCAACATATATTAAAATTTTTCTGCAGCTTTTCACAAGTCTATTGTATAATCATGGAAAAATCAGAATTAACTTGGCCTGTAGTTCACTTTCAAAAATAGACAAAAAATGCCAAAATTCTATAGAGCCGTTGCTCATTGATCTGTTGAGCAAACCTGTGCTTAGTCACTCGGTTACAAAAATCGTAACAAAATATTAATTAATGCTAATTCTGTATTTTATGTATCTCCAGTTAATACTCTAAATTCGAAGTTCTTTTAACTTGTCTAATTAATGAAATTCAAAATTATTAATTAACCCACAGCTGCTATAACAAAAAAATCGTCTTCAACATCTGAACTTAGAGAATATCTCTTAATCACTTTAACAAACCATATTTAAGCAACAATTTATGTTATTTATTTCTAGAATTAAATTCAATTTAAATATTTATTTATTAAAATTAACAAACAGTGTTAAAGATTCTTTAGTACTGGGAGCCAATAACTAAGCTCGGGACCCCAGTAATATAGTAAGAAAACTACTATGTAGGACTAGGTTTTTCATAGAATTTTTGAAAAAGTTTTAATTTTTGAGTTCCTCTCCTTCCACGTTCATTTACATAATTCTCTTAAAATAAAAATACAATTTATTTAAAAATAGAACTAAAAAATTTTTCAAAGATACAGATTCTTCTTTCATTATCCATTTTTACTAATTCCAATCAACATTAAAAACTCATAAATTAACTTTAACTTAAGTATAAAATAAAACTAACTATTGCAAATTATCTCAGAAATATTGAAAATTCAATTGCATATTTGCAGTAATTATATGATCTTAAGTACATATTTATATAAATTGGAAATATCCTCTTTACTAGAGTAAAGTTATTCAAAATATATTTACATTTCCTGAATTCATTTTTCAGGTGTTATAAGATATTAATATTTCTATAAAGTTGATGTCGAATGAGAAGCTTCGTAGTCGGGGTCAAAGGACAAAGTAAACATAGTAAAGTAAAAAAGAATGTGACAGAGAATCAATTATAAAACGCAACCACCGCTATAACGTTTGTATAGTTTTCAATTAAATAAAAAAATTAATTTTTAAGTTGTTTTCGCCTGAATGGAAAGTCCAAAATTCAAGTAAAGTTCATTCAATCGAAAAGTATAATATGAAAAAATATATATAATAACTTTATATTATAAAACTTATTCAGGCATTTCTTTATGCGTCTGATTTTGTATCTGATACTTAATTATTGTCAATAACGGTATTTCCTCTACAGTTAAAATAAATAAAATTAAATGAAAAAGTATGTGTATATCCACTTGTTATGGTTTGGTGGGAAAATATTAAGTTGAAAATGAACTGTTAACAATATCTACAGTACTGATGATGAATATTTTGAATAAATAGATTCAATAAATACAAAGTAATAATAAGTTTTAAAGTGATTAATGAAAATGATAAAATATTATTTCAGAGTCCTTCGTCAATTTAAATTTTTTAAATTCTTGGAAAAGTTAACGATTGTATAAAAGATGAAGAAATTCTGTAAAAGATGAATTGTGTGGGGAAATTTTCCAAAAGAAACGTTTCTAATATATATTTACTTAAATTCTTGATAATTTATTAAAAAAAAAGAATGTCAATGAGGCGAAGCATTGAATTGTCTTGCAGGATTTTACCTAAGACGCTATACTAATTTTCTATCACTTCAACAGTATTCAGGAATACGTACCTTATCTGCCTAGAACTATAGAAAGAATTCATTGGAAGAATTTTTTCAACTCAAAACCCGCCCCAAAACCAACATAACAAACACAATCACAAGTCTTCTAGAATTTAAAAATTTAATAGATCCATTTACTGTGATACGATTCTTCATGGCGTCAGTGGTGAGCCTTCGCGAATACAACTGACTGTATATAGTTCAATAAATCAGAGCTTTTGAGTAACTGTTCAGTGATTTTGTTGAACAATTATTTAATAGTACTTCCTATTTCACCTCCAAGTTCATATCTTCAAGACCAATGATAGAACGAAGATAAAATTTGAAACTAAAGAATGTGATTTTATTTTAATAAAACATTCTCCAATGCAAAGAGACTCTATCCTGATTGTAATTAAGATTTAAAAGCACATTAAATAATTAAATTTAATCTCAAATCTACAAAAATATTTCAATTTACGCAAAAAATTCAATAATATTAAAAATAATTATCGAAACGAGTCTTAATGTCACCACCACAGAATACTAATTAAATTTTCATTGAATTTTCATATTCCCCTTACATTTTCCTTCATTGGTTGCATTAAATATAATTTTCCGACTTCATTGGAAAAAAATATTAACAAATCGAAACATGAATTTGAGATCAATTGAAAAATTTTTGTTTTATTTTTTTAACTTTTTTTACATTTTACACCGTTTTCAAGACCGCTATTCACACATATATAGTCGTACAATAATGGTTTCCTCTTTTTTCTTCATTTAAAGTTTTTATTCCTTTTTTACCCTTGTGGTTCTCGGTACAAGTTAACTAATTGAGCGTAAATTTTAAATGAATGAGTAAAAAAATACATTCTAAAAAAAAAATCCAACCATAAAAGCCATTAGAGGACAATCATCTGAAAAGAAAAAAACAAAATATATAACAACAAGGTTTCAAAATTAATGTCCTTTATTAACACTTAGATTTCCTTCGTAGTAAAGAATCGTTAGTTTGAGTTCTAAAAAATAGCGCCAAATTCATAATTAAAAACTTTCTAAAAGTGGTTCACTCTTTAAGAAGCTGTGATTATTAGATCGAATTTGGTCATATACTAGATAACTTATTTCCAATAGTAACTGATGCAAATGTTTTTACATTTTATTTAAACCATTTTTGTGATATTTTGGTTCAAGAATCACCCAGAGTCAAAAAGAGCAATATTTTAGCAAAAAGATTGCTAGAAAGGCACAAGAAGCAGTAAATCATGCTAAGTTAAAATAATTATATTCCACCATGAGAACCCACACGAATTAAAAGTTTCTGATCAGCTCACTCGATTAGGAACAAAGAAGGAAAAATTCTAACACCTACTTAAGAGCAACTAGCATGGTGAGAACAACACTTTAAAAAAGCCAAGGAACAAGGTGTAGAGCAGCAAGAAATTTTATGGGACAATAAAAGTAGAATTAACCTGAACAGACTCAATGGAAATCTGTAAAACCATAAATATGCTTAAAGTGAGCTAGGCAGAAGAAGCAGATGGAGTCCCAGTTGAATTAATCAAATCAACACAATTCAAAGTAAAAGAGCCTTGTAACCAGTAATCGCACAGCTCTAGACCAACGACTTCATAGTGGGGAAAGCGGTTTAATCAACAAGATACCGAAGACTGGAAGCCCTAATCTAAAGAGGTATAACATTACTAAACACAATAAACATAAATATTAAATTCTATTTAGAAACAGTTAAGATTTCAATAATACTGGGATCGACGACGACCTTTAATGTACAAGCAGGACTGCCAATGGAAATATAAATTCTATTACATATTAGATGATTCAAACAACTTCATTTGCAATACTTTTAAAAGTTAAATTGAAAGCTAAAACGACATAAGTACATTTCAAGTGATTCGAGAAGCAAGTAATTTAAAAATTAACGAAATGAGCTCAGTGAAGATTGTAGTAATCGAAATTGAAGCAAAAAATAAACAAAGTTTTGAAGAAATTTTTAAATAAATGTGGCTGTAAAATATAATATTGGAAATAGTGAGATCTGGTTACAGCTAGTGCCTTGTTACAGAATTGCTCAAATTGATAACAAGTTGTTGATGAATAAGTTTGACACTTGTTTGAAAAAATGTTTAATTTTTAATATTTTATACTATAACTTTATAAATAAATTTCAATAAAATTTTTGTTTAAAATGGAGTTATCCTATAATATTTATAATACTAAAACTACATAATCTAAAAACCATATAGCAGTATAACATACAATACATACAAAGAAAATTTATACCACATGAACAATTCCTTTTCAAAAACAAAAAAAAATATGAAATAAACAAAAACCCTTTTCAAAAGTTTTATTAAGTGTTAGTAGAAAAACTAAACATTTAATATTTAAAAATAAAAAATTATATGATAGAAAGTTATAAATTTTTTTTAGTGAAAATAATAGTTCCACTTATGGCATATCCGTTTTGAAAGATTACAGAAAAGAAAAGGGTTTTCTTTAGCTTATCAAACACTTTTTCTTTCTATTTTTTTGTCCTTAGAAGCAAATGTTGGCGCGTTTCACAAAAAAATAACACTATTCCTAATAATAATTGAATGAATAGTTTATAAAAATTTATTTATGTATGAAAAAAATGTAATGGTAAGGTAAATGAACCAGTATTAGTGAGGTATATTGAAATATGTAATATCATCAATATTAATAATTTGTAGCAATAATAGGTAATCAATAAAGATTTTGAAAGACTCAAAAGCTATCCATTGTACTCTACAACTTATTTTGTAAGGTAAAAGTGAAGAAAGATGGCACCTGGGAGATGTGACTAGGAAAAATCTAACAATAACGACTTGTCAAACAATTGGAAAACTTATAAATTTTTTACCGAATAGGGAGAGAATTATCCAGGACAACTATCGAGATATTCAAGAGTGAATAAATAGCTGAAGAAGAACAATACGATACAAAATGACAAAATGGTTTAAACATAAACATAAAATTTTAATAACTAAGAGTCATTTTATTGGGGAGTCTTGGTTCTATTGTAATCTTTATACCCGTATGACTATATAGTCAAAGGGTATAATAAATTTGCCATTACGTTTGTGACGCAGAGAAGGAGGGGGGGTAGATATAGACTCAAGTGTATGGATCGGATCAGAATCGAAAAAAAAATCGATTTAGCTATGTATGTCCGTCCGTCCGTCCGTCTGTCCGTCCGTCCGTCTGTCCGTCCGTCCGTCTGTCCGTCCGTCCGTCTGTCCGTCCGTCCGTCCGTCCGTCCGTCCGCACGATAACTCAAAAACTAAAGGAGCTAGGATCTTGAAATTTTCGCAAATTCGTTTTTTTGCAATAGCCGTCATCGCTATTTAAATCCAGCCATTTTGGTCCATGGGTTCAGGTGGCTGCCATACAACTTCTTTTTTTATATGAGTATTTCTCAGTACTTATTACAGCTACGTGAATGAAATTTTGGCAAAAGTAGTTTAGTTTTATGGCCAAAGTTTCTGCAAAATTTGGTTGGTCTGTTGCAGTGAGTTCGAGTAGCTGCCATACAACTCCTTCTTTAAATGAGCATTACTCTATACCTATTAAAGCTGGGTGTCTGAAATTTTGCCAAAAATAGTTTAGTGTAATGGCCAAAGTTACTGAAAAATTTGGTTGGCTTACTGCAAAGGGTTCGAATAGCTGCCATACAACTTCTTATTTTATATGAGCATTACTCTATACCTATTGAAGTTGGGTGTCTGAAATTTTGCCAAAAATAGTTAAGTGTAATGGCCAAAGTTACTGCAAAATTTGGTTGGTCTACTGCAAAGGGTTCGACTAGCTGCCCTACAACTCTTTTTTTTATATGAGCATTATATTTCACCTAATGAAGCTGGGGGTCTGAAATTTTGCCAAAAATAGTTTAGTGTAATTGCCAAAGTTACAGGAAAATTTGGTTGGTCTACTGCAGAGGGTTCGAGTAGCTGCCATACAACTTCTTCTTTTATATGAGTATTCCACTACACTTAATAAAGCTGTATGTTTGAAATTTTGACAAAAGTAATTAACCGGATGACGGTCATACGGGTATCCCAGAGTTGACACAGTCTACTCTACTACACTCTTCCTCGTTTTATTATATTATTCGTATTAGTATTGTCTTCCAGGTGTAAAACATTACATTTAAAATTATTTTAAACCAATTATATCCCTTACATTATAATCGTTATGCCAATAATAGACCACACTACCCTATTATAATTAATTTCTTTAAGTTGTATCAAATAAAAAGGAAAAAAAAAAATTTATATTAATATTACTCAAAAATTAAACTAAAAGCATTTCACTTATTTAGTAATTTCCTGCACTTTTCTATACAATACATAGTATCGTTGAAAAATTTTCATTTAAATTCTATATTTCTATGACATTAAATTAAAAAGTTGTCATTTTGAAATATTTAAATTGTTTAATAAATAGAGTTAGGTTTCTGTGTTGGAGAGTAGACCATGTCAACTCTGGGATACCCGTATGATCAAAATATTGACATAACAAAATCTGGTTTATTACATTTGACAAAATTTTAAATGCATAACTTATTAGGGTTTCAGTTATGTACAAAAGAAAACATAAGTTGAACCGCAGCTCTTCGAATCTCTTCCACTACACCGACTAAAATTTATTCAGATGTTGGCAATTAGAGTTAACTACTATCGACAATTTTTCATACATCCGGTTTTATTAGTTGTAGAGTATGCTCATGTAGAGTATGCTCATATAAAAAAGGAAGTTGTTTTGCAGCTACTCGAACCCAAGCAACAAACACGCTGGATTTCAATAACAACGACGGCTAGCGAATTTGTGAAAGTTTTAGAATCCTAGAAGCTTTATTTTTTGAGTTATCACGCATACGGACGGACGGACGGACGGACGTATAAAGCTAGATAGATTTACTTCTCGAATTGGATCTGATCCATACCTTTGAGTCTATATCTACCACCTCTACTTGTCTACATCACAAACATAATGGCAAATTCATTATACCCTTTTGACCTATAGTCATACAAATTCAAAGACTATGAGTATACTTAAATTAAAACTAATTAGTTTTTCAATAAGTTTTTTTGTTTTTGCAATATCCACTTTAATTCGAATTATAGTAAAATACGAACTACTAAACTATACTAAAATATAATTTTTAATTTAAATGTTAAACTTTCGATAGGAAATTTATGCATTGATAATAATAAAAACAAATTCATATAAAATTAATAAAATTAATTGAAAATATTTTGTAAATTATCAAAGGATAGTAAAAAATGAATAGTTTAATTAATTTTTATGTACACCGTATATTCAATGACATTTTAAATGCAAGGTTTTTACAATATTAGTTAATTACACAATGAAACCGTAAGGGATTGAAATTTAAAAATCAATAATACTAGACTAAGTTAATATTTTAGTTATAAAATAAAAGAATTATGCTAGAACGTAGAAATGGAATTAAAAATCAGAATGTATCATATTAGGTCACTCGTTTTTAGTATTCAATATTTATTACATAATTATAATAATGTTCTGTACTTACTTTGACGATTGATTCATTGGAATTGCGATAACTCAATTAAAGTATTGGTATTCGAAAAATGAATAAAAATAAGTACTAATAAATACTTATATAACTGTCATTAACCAACTTCTTTGATGGTAGTCCAGTTCAGAAATAATTAAAATCTAAAAAAGATTTTATGTACAGATTATACTAGCTAGATTGGCAGATTGGGAATTTAGCTTTATCTGAGTTAAAACTAGCATTATGAAATAGTTTTAAGTTGGATCTTATATATCTGAACTGACATGTAGCCTAACTGTTATATTTTTGAACTTCTTTAGGTCCTATTATTCAAATAACATATAATAGTCGAATGACACTTTGATTAGTAAATGACACTGACATATCAAAAAAATGATTATGTGATTACTTTATTAATGTCAAATGTGGTTGGAAGTCTTTGAGTCTTCTATTTGCAGTTCTATAAGTTTAAATGTTTTCTTGAAAGATATTATATATCAATAGATGTTATATCAATTAAATTCCTAAATTTGATCATTTCATGAGTTTCAACTCAACATATGTAAACATAATATAGTCCTAAATATTTTTACAATCTCGTCAATACAATATAATTTATAAGACATACGATTGGAACGTGTTTAAATTCCAAATCACAAAATCCCATAGTAACCAAATTTCATATTGCATAATTATAAATTTCAAAGTTCCAAAATTATAAAATTCGAAACACAAAATCCTTGAAACACAAATTTTCAATGTTAATTTTCAAAATTGATTTTCTTCATAGATAAATGTCAAAATTTAATACTTTTGTTGAAAATCCTGGAAGAATTGACATACTTTTAGTATTGATTTTAGAGTTGGATTCAAAATCATGATAGCCGCTTTTTGCTATAGCCGCTTTTTGCAGAATATTTATATTTATATAAATATTTATAAATGTGGTTTTAAATTAAAAGCGGTATAAGAATTATATGCCTTCTAGAAAATATATATATGCGAGATTCTAAATAGTAGGGACTTTAAGGATGTTTACAGAATCGGGATTATATGCTTTTTCCAAAAATGTATGTATATACTATATACGATTAAGAATGGATTTACTGTAGGTTAGAAAATCATACAATAAATTTCGCCGGGATTGTTTTTAAAAAAAATTGTTTGCGATTAAATTTTGAATTTTGGATTTTTTTTTTGGAATTTTTTGGAATTTCATCCCTAACCCGAATAAGATCTCACAGTATGGGATTTTGTAATTTGAGATTTTGTGAAAGGTAAAAAGTAACTTCTGTATAATAAATTGAAAATATTTTTGGGATTTTGTGATTTGAGATTACGCACCCATTCCTTATACAATAAATGATGAAAGAACCCCAATATTTATTAAGTAAAGCTTATGAATTGTCTTTAGTATTTGGCTTAACACCGAATTCATTTCAAAACAGTTTAAGATTAAATAAGGATCATAAAGTTTTAAATTTTTTAAATAAAATATTCAAATTCCTTTAAAATTACTTAAAAAAGCATTATCAAAAAGGACATTTTTAAATTAGCACAAAATCTGAATGTCTCTCGGACTGTCTTTTAAATTCATTACAAATACTTTTAAGATTTTCTGTATTTTTAATAAATAGAAACTAAAATTAATTATTTTTTGAATAAATAACTTTAATCATTTTGAGTTTAAGGTATTCACAATGGTAAGAATTTAAAAAAATGAAGCGATAAAAATTATTATTAGAATAAAAAACCAATATTTAAACAAATACATACAAACATATACATATTATACAAAATATTATTGTGTATCAAAATCTTTTTATATATTTCAATAAAAAACAAATACATAGGTATATATATACATTATATATTAGTAAGCCTTTTGAAATGTATAATGCATTAGATTAAAATGTCCTTGGACTACATTACAATCCTTTTTATTTTATTTTCAATACAACCAGACTTAATTTAGTTTTATTTTACATTTTTTTTTATTTCATATTTTTTTTTTTATTACTACCACATAAATATTAATGTCATATTTTGTGTGTTTTATTTTTTGGCTTTTATTATTTTTAAATTTACATACACATTTATATGTACATATATGCATATCAGGATCAGTATAAAAACATATAACATTTCCATATTTGGTTTGTGTTTTTTTTATCATTCATAATGTAAACCATTTTTTATATTTTTTCATTTCTTTAGAATCTTTCTTTAGTCACCCATTTTTTGGTTTGATTTTGTTTTCTTTTGACTTTCCGAGTAAAAAAAGTATTTTTTTATTAAAAATATGTAAATTTATTAGTACTATAAAATATTCTAAGGTTTTTTCATTTTGCTTTTGTAGGTTGGATTTCTTAAGGGGATTTGAAGGTAATGTAAAAAAATTAGATAGGCTCGTCGGTCCGATTTCAAAAAAACCTATTGATTAGGTTTTAGGAATTTAAAAAGATTTAGTTAAGAAATTTTCAAATATTTTACTTTGGATGTATTGGTAGATCTTTTTCAAAATTTTGTGAAAGATTCCTTAAGTCACGTGACTCACATGACTTTATAATATTCCAAGTAAGTGAAAGAGACTTTAAAGTTTTGAAAATCCTTTTGCAAATTTGGAGTCCTAACATCTATATTTGTGAAGCTATGCACTCTTGATAGAGGTTAAAAAAAACCCAAAAAAAGCGCTTTCCAATAATGTATATAAAGTTATAGAGGATATTTTACAACATTTTGTGTACAGGGTGTTAAAATAGAAAAAATATTTAAAAAAAGTGTGGTTATTCTGAAACTATAAAAGAAATATTAAGGTAACGTCATATTTAATGTCATTAATTTCCTGTTAAATTATAAATTTCATATTGAGATTACAAAAAATCCATGGCATATTTTAAGATACAGTTATTGCGAATTTCATATTTTGATAAGAGTTGCTTATTTGACATTTCTCATATTAAATTAGATTTTTTGTTCTTCTTCTGCTTTTAATACAAAATTTAGAAAAATAATGTAAGTTTTTTTTCGGAAAAACTTTTATTATTAATTTTATTTAAGTTTTTTGAAGACAGGCGTCAAACCTTTAATTCGGTATACGGTAGCAGATCAAAATACTCACGCCGTTCGCTATTATTAAGCTTCGCCACTGAGATTTATTTATTCTTTACACTTTTCTCTGAGCTGTATTTTCTATAAATGTAGGAATGGTATTATTTATTCGAAACTTTCTTAGTATTTCCAGAAAAAAATATGAACCTAATGTTCATGTTAATATCTTTAATAAGGATTCGGGTTTATTTTTGTCAAATTTATTTCTATTTAAGTAATATTATGGAATTGTTTAAAAACCTTTACAGAATAGCTTTACAATACAATAAATAGTGTTCCAAGCATAAGATTCCCAAAAAAGCTTTCAGAAGGCTTAATAAAAGCAGCCGGTATACACAATACACATGTACTTCGAACAACTTATAAAACTACCAAATTACGATAGGTAAAACCAAGGCAACGTTTGATTCCAACATGTTCGGAATATTTCAATTTATGTCGGAATGTTCGACATGTTTAAACTCGGGATTTGATGTCAATTCTTCGCAATTTATTTGTTTCTTTTAAATTAAACTAGAATTTCTTTAAAAACTCGATTGTTTTAAATTCTAAGTCTTAGTTAACTGCAATCAAAATAACATTTCAAAATATTTCATATAATATTTAATTTTTTTATTTTATAATATTAAATTTATTTAAATAAAAAATGCAGAATAAAAATATCATAATTTTTATACTGTTGGTATCTTTTTACACTATGACTCAGATAATTCTATAATAGTATCATTTATAATATACTAAAACAAAATGAAGTACAGGAACCTTAAAATTTTATTAACCATTTTATTTTCCTCAGAAATAATATAAGGTGTACGTATTCAAGATTTCAAGATGATAGTTGATGAGTTTTTGGATTATAATAATCAAAATGGTTTTAAAGTTTTATACAGTTTATTGTGGGATACAATTTTATTTTAAATAATTATATATACCTATAACTTAGGAAATTTTGAATTGTATGATGATCCAAAAATTATTTTTGCATATAAGTTTGTTTTCAAAACTTTAAAACACTTCTGTAGGAATAAGTTATAATGGGGCAAAGTTCAGAAACTAAATCATTGAAATAGTTGCAATTAGAGTAAATACTGTAAAAAATCATTTAATTAAGAGAAGATAATTAATAATCAAAATGAATATCATCATATATTTGAAATCTATGAAATATACCGTCTTATAAATATTACGTTTCATGATTTAATAACTGACAAAAGAGTAACGAAGTGTACAACCATCAGGAAAATAAATTTGAGTATATAAGGCCTCAAACACCCACATAGCAGGCGAGTGATTTTTTTAGAAAAAATTTAAAATATTGGTTAACATATAAATGGGCCCCTCAGTAGAGAGACAAGAAAACTCAGCGCAAAGTTATATGACTATTTGTCGCCAAAATGGTACGCTCACTATCTGCGTGCTCAAAGCCCCAGAATATGTAAATTATTTATATATTAGGTATTTCCAAGTGCATACTTTTGCAATCATACTTTTGGATCATTTGTTTTCATTATTTATTCTGTTTATATTGTTTACTTTATATATTACTAAATAAATTTGGTCTCCATGGTGATTTGTAAAAAAAAATAATTTTTTAATAAATGTATTTTTTAATTAAATATTGTATGACTTGACCAGGAATCGAACCCAGACCTCCACCATTAATAAGATAATACATACAAATTGGTATATGAATTTCCCATGCCTATTAACATAGGTCAATACAAAAGTGTTCTAGAACTTGTGGTCAATCAAAGTAAAGAAACTTCATTACTCTTCTATTTTTTTTTATAAGTAGTATTCAGTGTTAGAATAACTCATTGCCATTATATTTGGATTAAAACCTAATTCACTAAAAAACTCATTCAATAATTCACAAATATTCATTAAATAATTTACTTAAATAATATTAAATTTTGTAGTCGAATATGATCAAATATATTCAAAATGTTAAAGGTTTAAAATTGAAACCATAAATAATTAAATTACATTTTAAAATAATTAATTTAATTAATTTTATATTAATTGCTAAATTTATTGTAAATATTTTTTTTGATATTTTAACTTTATTTTATTTATTTTGTAAAAATTTTAATATTAATTTAGTAAAAATTCTATAAATTAATTTTTAATTAAACATTTATAACGAAATTATATATATGCATATATATTATATTTAATTTAAATAATTATTTTAATAATAAATCTTATTAAATTTAAATGTAGGTGGTAGTTATTTATAATTTAATTATTGACAAAGTCAAAAAAAAATATAATTTAAAATATATAAAAAACTCAATATTAATAATAATTTATTAAAGTTTCATGAACTGATATACAAAATCAACTTTACAAATGTTCAATTTTTAAATTTTTGTAATATGGTCCCAGTACTCGGTAATTATGCACTATTGTATCATAGTGATTATTCACTATAGTAATTTTATAAATCAATTCTGCGGGAATTGAATCTGTTTTTAAACAGCACGATACAATTTTTACAATTCAATATTTGGTTCATTATATTTATTATATTTTACCCTGAGAGTTAAGATCCCTCCTACAAGATGGTTGGTGGAGTAGTAGAAAGATTTATTATTTATTTCAACATTTTTATTAATTTAAATTATATTTGGCGATCTGCAATCGTTCTTGAACTAATTGCTGCTTTTATAACATTTTTGACTAATTGCCGAATTTTTGAAGTATAGGTAGGTAATTAACATGTACTAAGATGATATAATTAAGATGTTATAATATAATAGCTATATAATATAAAATTTAAAATATTAGTGAAGTGAGGTTCAAGAACTGTTATACTACAAATAAAGAAACTTATAGGTCTGTCTTGTCATTGACCTGCCAGAAGTCCTTTTTATCAGATTTTGTATTATAATAATTTTTTTTTGAATTTTCAATAAAGTAAGTTGATACTTTAAAAATTTTCAATTATTAATAAAACCGTGAAAAATTATAAATAACAAATGGGAGATAGTCCAAAGATTCATGAACCATAGTAAAACGGCTGGGTGGCACAGTGGTTGAGTGCCGCCCTTTCATGCGGAAGGACCCGGGTTTGAATTCTAGTGAAAGCGAAAAAAACTTTTCTGATTTTCGACTCGACTCAGCTACCATTCCCCATTGGGTTCTAACTAATGGTATAATCAATAATTAATAATTATATATCTTTAATAAAAAATACATTAATATAACAATATAAACAAATAATTTAATTAAATAATATAACTCGCAGGTATAGATTACAATATAACTGACATACAAAATATTACAAAAAATAGAATTGTATCTATTGAAAATCTAAGACGTTTCTATTTGTTATAAGGCCTAATACTATCTCATGTTTAAATTGTATGTGGAATTCAATAAGACCAATTCTAATAAAGCGAATATAAAATGCCCCCTATTCCAACATGTACCTATGGTATAGACAGGCTTATTAGCCTAAAAAAAAAACTCCAAGGGACATATGACCAAAAAACCCAGTCAAAAAGTTACTGGGAGATTATAACAGCAATATTTGTGCCAAAAGTTCCACGGAGAATTATTAACTTCAATATTAAAAATGCTAATATTGCAGCGACTTTTGTGATATTACCTTTTAAAAACCGAAAAATCGAGTGATATTTCCTTATGATATCGTCCGTCCAGCCGTCTCAACGATACCTTAAAAAATTCTGAAATCGGTTTTTATCACAAATTCGTTTTTATGCAATAGCTGTCATAGCTATTGAAGTGCATCGAGTTTTCTCCACAGGTTCGAGTAGCTACCATACAACTTCTTTTTTTAAACTTCATACTTAATAAAACTGAATATTTCAAATTTTGCCAAAAGTAATTAACTCTAAAGGCCAAAACTCCGAATAAAATTTCCTTGGTATAGTGTAAGAAGTTCAAAGAGCTGTCTTTCAACTTATATTTACTCTTGTACATAACTAAAAGTCTAGTAAATAAGTTGTGAATTTAAAATTTTACCAAAAGTAATCCAAGAACATATAATGTCCATATTACGGTCATACGGGTATCCCAGAGTTGACAAAGTCTACTCTACTACACTCTTCTTCGTTTCTTAATAATTTTACACCAAATTAAATAATACTATCTTTGATCAATGTTCAATTTAGTAAGGAGTACATCAATATATACAAAAAAATATATTTACTTAAGCCTTGTAGATACATATCCCTATCGCTATTCCCAAAACTTGTATAATATAGTTGAAGTCAAATAAATAAACTAAATCTTTTCAATTTTTCATTTTTAAAAATTTTCTAACCCAACTAACAATACAACCCCCTCCCCCCCCCTTTGCTTTTCAAAAATAAATTGGTAAAATATAAAGTCAAAATACGATTGCTTTTTTTTTTAATTTTATTTCATTTCCTTCGATCTAAAAAGTCTACATAATATTAGAACTTGATTACTATTGTTCTTTTTTTATATTATATACATAGATATATATAATATATATACATATATTTACATCCTTTGTTTTTGTAACAAGCGAGACGATCATTTAATAAATCACAAAATGTACTATATATATATATATTTGTATAAAAATATACATATATATATATATATATTTTTTTTCATTAAATTTCATTGGAACTTTTATTTTTCATTTTAGTTTAAAATCACTTCCTTTTATCCTTGAAAAATCATTTTAAATATATTTTTTTTTATATACTTGAAAAAAAATAAATACAAAATGTATATAATAAATAATGGCGCAGTTATATACTTTTAAAATATATTTAAATATATTATATAGTATATTATATTCATACGAGCATAACAAAAGTAAAGTATCAGTGGGAATCAAGCATTTTTAAGGATTGTTTTTTTTTATTTTAAACTTTAGTCAAGGATTTGTTTTTTTTTTTTTAGAGCTTCTTTCGCATTTTTTTTTGGCTGTTTTGTTTTATTTTTGGTATTTTTTATTGTTTTTTTGTTTTTTTTTTGTTTTTATTATATATAAATTAGGATATACGCACGTGGATTTATTCTCACTTTAAGGAATTATTATTAAAAAAAATAAACAAAATATACAAATAATAAAAAGGAAGACAGTAAAAAATAATATGTGAATCATATTATTCAGAATAAAAAAAAAAAGAATGAAATGAAAATGAATAAAAAATTTTCAACGGTTTCTTATACTTTTGGTATGGAGGAGTGAAATAAAGTCCAAAGAAATATAGTCCGACTTTATTACACAAAAACAATGGAAGTAAAGTCGAATTAGCAATTGTATCTTATTCCCAAAAAAAATAGCAATTCTAAATTATTTTGTTAATAAGCTCGAATCGGGTCTGATCCGAAATCCGGCTTTACCAAATCCCGCTTTCACAAAATTTCGCCTAGACAAAATTCCGCTTTTCAGTTGCTAATTTCTAAATCCAACTCTAAAATATTCTTAATTCAGAATTTCACCTTATACATATATATATATAAATATTCCGAAAAAGGGGTAAGACCCAAACATTGTGCATACAGACAAACG